>JALPQI010031342.1:0-22669 GCA_025490895.1 Thaumatotibia leucotreta
GTTCTCAAATAGTATATCAAATACCTTCAATGAAACCAAATCTGGTTGCCCTGAAAACCAGCGCCATGGCTAAAACTTTAGCTAGCGGCATATGCTGAGTGGCATCCATTTTGGTGTTGTTTTTAGTTTAAGATGTATTTTAATTTAAGTTTACCTTTTTACACCAAATAAATGAATTCTATTCTATTCTATATCGGATTTTCCTTTTTAAACGCTACGTGCAAATCATGGTTGCCTTAATATCATTTATTATTGTGGATAAGAATTCCGTTACATTCTAATATACTCGTAAAAATGTCGACTTGCACGTAGTACATAACATAACACTAATTATTGAATGTTTGTATTTCTTATTTATTTATTTATAAAGTTTGGGTTACGTACTAGTTCTCTTATAATTCATGTGTACCTGGAGTCTTATAACAGAATGATTTTGTATATAATTTGTCGGTATTTTTTTACACAAAAACTTGCCGATATTTTTTCTATAGTACCTATATGACATCTAATTCGCCTGCGACGTCTTCTGGTGCGGCGGGCGTAATCGGCCACTCCCGAGCATTCCCGAACACACCATTCGGACGCCGCGGGCGACGGACCGCTGTCAGCCGCGGGCGGCGGGTCGAAACGACCGCAACCTAATTTTTTTATAATTTGTGTTAACAGTGGTTTGCTGAACGAGGGTTTCGCTGACGAAGCCGGCGAGAAGATTCCACACAAGGTCGGGGACTTGTACACGCCGCTTCATCTTGATGATGGCACTACACTCAGTAAGTACAGCATGCTTAGTCAAGTTGCCAATCGCTAACGCTTAATCGTCAATCGTAAGCGAAAGGCAGCTATCTGTCCTTGTCGCACTAATATGCAAGAGTGACAGAGAGGGAAAACTACGATACGCTACCAAGAGCTAGCGATTGGCAACTTGGCTAAGCATCCAGGCCAGATGCATATTAATAAACTCTTTCAACGATTTTTGGTTTGGATTAAATTATCTGTTATTGTTTTTGAAATAGGTTGATTTAACTGTAATTTTGAGTGATGTGCTTATATTGAAGACGCAGGCTGAAATATTTGTTGCTTTGGAACCCTTCGTGCGCTAGTCCGACTCGCACTTGGCCGGTTTTGTTCTAAAGACCCTTTAACTACTTTTACTGTTTTACCTTTTTTTCTTTACTAGTACTTGTCTAAAAACGTGCTATTTACCAGATTTTCTGATATTACGTGTACGATAAGTGACCATAATTCCGCCAATTTTCACTGCTTCGAAGCTCTACTAAAAAACGTAACATTAATTAAATAATTTATAGACCTACACGAAATGTTCATCGGGGTAATTTTCATTACATTTAAGGTGCCTTATCGTAATTCCGAAAATCACAGAAAAAAAACTCGTTATTACATCGTCTTAAGGTGTCACCATTCGTGAAGTATCTGGCGTTTTTTTGGCATTCAGTAGGCTTAGCACAGGATTAGAGCGACAATATGTCGCCGCGGGATAGACTATCCATCGCTCTTTCATTCCTATAGTTAGTAAAAGATGGTAAATATCTCGGGGCGACACACTGACATACCAATCATGTGCTAAGCATACAGAATTACTCGAATACACCCTACCTTTTTAACCGACTTCAAAAAAAGGAGGAGGTTCTCAATTCGACTGTTTTTTTTTTTTTTGTATGTATGTTACCTGATATCTCCGAGAATAGTGAACCGATTCTAAAATTTCTTTTTGTGATCGAACGTGTATTACCCCGAGATGGTCCCGTTGGCACCAATTTGCGGTCTGATGATGGGATCTTGGAGAAATCGAGGGATCTCTTCAATTGTTGTAGGTACATGTATGGCGCTTTTGGTAATTTTCATTAATTTACAAGAATTTGCCTTCAGAAAGTAGGATTTGAGGAAACCAATGATGGAAACAAATCGGGGATCTTTGAGAAATCGGTTGAAGTCGGTTTTTTAAATTTTTAATTTGGTGATTATTTTAAATGCTAGATGTGGATAAACTACCGCTACTTCAAGCACAAAAAGCAGTACCTCGTGTGGGACGGTTCTCGGGCGCAATGGGCATTGCTGGCGGGTGTTGAGAGTGGTGCCACATGCGCGCAGCTGCACGCCATGGGAGCCGTGTCGCCTGGTGGTGAGAAGAGAGCTCGGATGTGAGTATTGGCTGAATATCGAAAGTAAAATTTCGTTTACTGTAGTAAATGAAATTGGGCTGTAATATATGGCCCCAGCTTAAGGGTGCGGCTCCACTGACGCGGAGCGGAGCGGACCTGTGGGAGCTCGACCAATGAGACCGCACGAGTGTTTCGAATTTTGAATTTGAAGAATATAATTGGTCAATCTTGCACTTCTCCGCGTCAGTGAAGCCACACCCTTATGCTGAATTGGGGTCCTTTTAAATGTGTGTGTTGTTAATCATGTATTGTCACAATAAATATTTCTTTCTTTCTTTCTTTTTCTAAAAAATATTTTAGTTATAATATTGGGTCATTACCTATGAAATTGGCGTTTTTGGTAATTGATCCCTATCTTTAATTTTGTTATCTAACGAGTAACTTAGATATATTTTTTGTTTCCAACAGTACACTATGTAACAAAGCTTTTTCATACTAATAATTGTTTTTTTTTTCTCAAGTAATATTAAAAAATAAGCTTTGAAAACAACTCATGCAAAAAAAAAAGTCAAAATACACTATCATCTACGATATTTAAGGTACTTCCCCTTCATGTCCCATAACTTTGGGACGCCCTGTATAGGCAATAAAATTGCATATTTTTTATATTTTTCTTGCATAAACTGTTCCTAAATGTCATTTAAAGTTTTGTAAAAGTTTTCATCCATAGTTCCGATCCCTAATAACTACATATTTCCAGGTTAAACATCTACGGCCTAAACGAGATCAAAGTCCCAGTACAGACCATCATGACGCTAATACTCCTAGAAGTGGTGAATCCTTTCTACGTGTTCCAACTGTTCACCATAGCCGTGTGGCTGGCCGAGCCTTATTACTACTACTGCGGGGCTGTGGTGCTTATGTCGACGTTTGGTGTGGCTACTTCTGTTATGCAGACGAAGAGGGTGAGTTTATGTAGATTATACGAGTTAGACGAGTTTTAGAAGCCTATTGTGTGAGTTCCGATGTCACCTTTAGTCTTTGGTGTGGCCGCGTCTATTATACAAACGAAAAAGGTGAGTTAACGAAGATTATACGAGTTTAAGGAGCCTACCCCACTAGCAAAATTGCGTTTGACATTGTCAGATATAAGAGCAAAAGCTTTATAAAAGTTTTTAACGGTGTTGTGTAAGAATGAATCCCTTAGAAAGACAAGCGTACAGGCGTTATAAGGTCTTACAGATGCACTTGCAGCACATTCTCTCAGAAAAAAAAAATTGTTTAAAAGGCTTCTTATAAGAGCATTTGTTCTTTAAATCTTCGGTAAATTAAGCGTACTTCTCTTACTGAAGCATGTTATATGGCTACTCAAAAAGGACACAAAGGTAAGTGTATTTGGTCTTGCCTAAATGATATTAAAGAGTATGACGCTCATTCTCCTAGAAGTGGTGAACCCGTTCTACGTGTTCCAGCTGTTCACCATAGCCGTGTGGCTGCGTGCCGTATTACTACTACTGCGGGGCTGTGGTTCTTATGTCGACGTTTGGTGTGGCTACTTCTGTTATACAGACGAAGAGGGTAAGTTTATGTAGATTATACGAGTTAGACGAGTTTTAGAAGCCTGTTGTAGTTCCGATGTTACCATAATTCACACTGGCTGCGTCTGTTACACAGACGGAAAAGGTTAGTTAACGAAAATTATACCAGTTTGACCAGTTAGTCGAGTTTTAGGAGCCTACCCAACTAGCAAAAATGCCTTAGACATTGACACATATAAGAACAAAAACTTTATAAAAGTTTTTAAGGGTGTTGGGTAAAGGTGCGGTTAAACTAAAAGAGCATTCGCTGTTCTAACCTCCCACTCTACGAAATTCGATCGGTACACAAAACGTGATTGGTTGATTTCTTAGAACGGGCGCTAGAACAGCGAATGCTCTATTGGTTTAAACTAATCTTAAGAATGAACCGCTTAGACACTGTTCCCACCAAAAGACCACGAGTTAGCGATTGATAGCTCGGCTATAAAAACGAACAAAAGATAATTGCTCTCGTGTATAGAAAAGAGACAGTGATGAACAAATTTTGTCTAAATTTGCGAAATTAAATAGTTTTCAACTGTCAAAAATCTTATTTACTCAGGTATTGTGTCGATTTGTATAAGATTGTGCGATTCATTTGTTTCAGAATCAAGAAAGCCTTCGTGCCACAGTAGAAGCGCACGCATCAGTACAACTCCTCGACGGTCGACAAGTAGACTCCCGGGCTATCGCCCCTGGTGACGTCATCACTTTACCCCCGCACGGCTGCGTCATGGTAGCCGACTGCGTGCTGTTGGCCGGCTCGGCGATCGTCAACGAGAGCATGCTCACTGGTGAGTACTCTCGTCGCATTATACATAGCGACAGGGTAGATACAAGTACGGTTTTCGCCCCCAGTGACGTCATCACTTCACCCCCGCACGGCTGCGTCATGGTGGCAGACTGGCGATCGTCAACGAGAGCATGCTCACTGGTGAGTACTCTCGTGGCATTATACATAGCGACAGGGTAGATACAAGTATCAATAAAAAAAAAATAAAAAAAAAAGTGCGCGAGTTCGCCCCTGGTGACGTCATCACTTCACCCCCGCACGGCTGCGTCATGGTGGCCGACTGCGTGCTGTTGGCCGGTTCGGCGATCGTCAACGAGAGCATGCTCACTGGTGAGTACTCTCGTGACATTATACATAGCGACAGGGTAGATACAAGTACGGTTTTCGCCCCCGGTGACGTCATCACTTCACCCCCGCACGGCTGCGTCATGGTGGCCGACTCGGCGATCGTCAACGAGAGCATGCTCACTGGTGAGTACTCTCGTCGCATTATACATAGCGACAGGGTAGATACAAGTGCGCGGGTTCGCCCCCGGTGACGTCATCACTTCACCCCCGCACGGCTGCGTCATGGTGGCCGACTCGGCGATCGTCAACGAGAGCATGCTCACTGGTGAGTACTCTCGTGGCATTATACATAGCGACAGGGTAGATACAAGTACGGTTTTCGCCCCCGGTGACGTCATCACTTCACCCCCGCACGGCTGCGTCATGGTGGCAGACTGGCGATCGTCAACGAGAGCATGCTCACTGGTGAGTACTCTCGTGGCATTATACATAGCGACAGGGTAGATACAAGTGCGTGGGTTCGCCCCCGGTGACGTCATCACTTCACCCCCGCACGGCTGCGTTATGGTGGCAGACTGGCGATCGTCAACGAGAGCATGCTCACTGGTGAGTAATAATAAATAAATAATAAATATCTTGGGACATCTTACACAAATCAACCTAGTCCCACGGTAAGCTCAGTTAAGGCTTGTGTTGTGGCTACCAGGCGACGATATATATAATAAATAGATACGTATAGATACTTAGATACATACACAGCCATGACGAAGGAACAAACATTTGTGATAAATAAATACACAAAGAATGCCCTCGCCGGGATTCGAACCCGGAACCTCCAGCTTCGTAGGCAGGGTCACTACCAACTAGGCTACAGAGGCTGGGAGTACTCTCGTCGCATTATACATAGCGACAGGGTAGATACAAGTACGGTTTTCGCCCCCGGTGACGTCATCACTTCACCCCCGCACGGCTGCGTCATGGTGGCAGACTGGCGATCGTCAACGAGAGCATGCTCACTGGTGAGTACTCTCGTGGCATTATCCATAGCGACAGGGTAGATACAAGTGTACGGGTTCGCCCCCGGTGACGTCATCACTTCACCCCCGCACGGCTGCTTCATGGTGGCCGACTGCGTGCTGTTAGCAACGAGAGCATGCTCACTGGTGAGTACTTTCGTGTCATTATACATAGCGACAGGGTAGATACAAGTGCGCGTTCGCCCCCGGTGACGTCATCACTTCACCCCCGCACGGCTGCGTCATGGTGGCCGACTCGGCGATCGTCAACGAGAGCATGCTCACTGGTGAGTACTCTCGTGGCATTATACATAGCGACAGGGTAGATACAAGTACGGTTTTCGCCCCCGGTGACGTCATCACTTCACCCCCGCACGGCTGCGTCATGGTGGCCGACTGCGTGCTGTTAGCCGGATCGGCGATCGTCAACGAGAGCATGCTCACTGGTGAGTACTCTCGTGGCATTACACATAGCAACAGAATAGAGAAACAGACGGATAATATCAAATTCGGGACATTTAAAACACAATGTCGTAACAGATCGTCGATACCATAGAAAAAATCAACTGCGAAAGACTTTTTTTTTTTTTTTTTTTTTTTTTTTTTTTTTTTTTTTTTTTTTTTTTTTTTTTTTTTTATGCTATAGGTGGCAAACGAACAGACGAATCGCCTGATGGAAAGCGACTCCGGTTGTCACGGGATTCGAACCCGCTTCCTCTGGATTGCCGGTCCAACGTGCTTCCAATTACACCAGACGACCTTCCGTGAATCACAGCGAATTTAGTCAATGGTGTTGTGAAACTAATCACTAGCGACATCTGTACTTAATGTTTCGAAGGTACTACAACCTCAAGCCACTCAAAGACGTGTGTCTACCACGATCGTTCGCAAATTCGACAACTCTCCGTTGCGTTGAATTTGCTATAGAGGGCTCTGTAATCAATTTTATTAATGATTAGAAAACATCAATTTGTTTTTATAATTGAACAAATTGATGTTGGTGTTACTTTTTTTTAACGATTCAAAAGCGCTCGTTGCTGGGCCTAATTGAATAAAGAATATTTTGACTTTGACTATTAAATATAATTATTTTCCAGGTGAATCAGTACCGGTGACAAAGACAGCGTTACTACGGGTCGACAAGCCGTTCCATTTCAAAGAGCACGCGTCGAGTGTTTTGTTCTGCGGCACGCGGGTCATACAGACGCGGTACTACAACAACGAGCCTGTTCGGTATGTATCTAATAATATCCAGTGATTGTACAAAACCTACGAACAAATAAAACATGGAAGCCGCACACCATATCTAATTGCCTTACAAAAACGGCCCTGAATTTTAGTTGTCAAGTGTCACCCCCTCTTCAATGCATCACGGTAATGAATTTCAATGTCAACCTATAAAAACTTAAACCGCCATTTAAAAATAGTTGTGATTGGTCCATCAAAGTTTTGATTGGCTATATTCTATAAACATTTGTCAAAGATGTTGCGCCGACATATGCGCGGTGTTAAGAAAAGCGCTATGTCCTGCCCATCTTGGCACAATAGAACAATTGTTTTTCTGGGCATTTTTGAGCTGGCGTTAGACGTCCATGTTATTATGGTCGCAGTACAAAACAAAACGAAACTTTAAAATTTCTGAATATGGGAATACCTAAGCCAAGAAAAATAGGAATATTATTGGAAAATCTTTACCTATCCAATTTTATTGCATATCTCAGAATTCTAAACTTACAATGTTTCATCATCATCATCATCATCAGCCTGTGTTAGTCCACTGCTGGACGTAGGCCTCTCCTATTAACTATGCGTATAGACGCATTACAATGTTTGGATGTGTAGTTATGTATATTTTATGGATGCATGTGCTCTTTCATGTCCACTTGACAATTTTTGATAATATTTTGCACTCAAAGCTCCGATCCCTAGTTTCTTACCATATCTTTCTTTTATCTCAAAAAAACAAATGCCTTCCTCTTCCTGCCCAATAAATTGCCCAATGTGATTTATAAAGGACATATTCGATTATTTAGTACAAAAGAAAAGCGACTATTTATCAAACTCATACGGTTTAAATTTGCTCAAACATAGTATACGGGCAGGACGAAGTTACGTATAGATTACAACCACGTACAGTCGACGTCAAAGATATCATTGCGGTTTAAGTGCCAAAAATATATTTACACGACCTTAATGTCGAGGCAATAAAGTCGTGTAAATATATTTTTGGCACCTAAACCGTAACGATATCTTTGACGTCGACTGTACAACAGGAGCTTTTCTTAACCTTTTCACCTCGGTCTTTCTCTGAAAGTTTGCCTGTCTCCTCATCAGCCTGTCTCAGTCCACTGCTGGACGTAGGCCTCTCCTACTAACTATGCGTATAGACGCATTAGGAGGTAAATGCCCATAATCACCACGCTGGGCAAGCGGATTGGCGATCGCAGTAATGTGTCCACTAGGATGACGCTGCTGCCCATCATCAATCAAATTAAAGAATGGTCAATGACACTTCTATCCCTTAGTCGACTCTTACGACTCCCGTGCCTGCCTGCGGTTGGCTTTAATTACCACGACCCTTTTCATACATTTGGTATGAGACGCGGCAATTAGACCACAGGCAAACTTTCAGAGAATGGCCCCTATATTATGTTTTATTCATTACAGCGCCTTAGTCCTTCGGACGGGATATAACACGAGCAAAGGGCAGTTAGTGCGAAGCATTCTATACCCCACACCGGCGGACTTCAAGTTTGATCGCGACTCGTACAAGTTCATATTCATACTCGCGGTCATCGCGCTACTGGGGCTGGCTTACACCGTGGCTCTCAAGGTAACTGGAATACATCGCTGGCCATTAGTCCCCCAGATACAATATATCTTCGAGTTCAACCGCGACTCATATTCATACACATACTCGCGGTCATCGCGCTACTGGGGCTGGCTTACACCGTGGCTCTCAAGGTGACTGGAATACATCGTAGGCCATTAGTCCCCCAGATATTATATCTTCGAGTTCAACCGCGACTCATATTCATACTCATACTCGCGGTCATCGCGCTACTGGGGCTGGCTTACACTATGGCTCTCAAGGTGACTGGAATACATCGCAGGCCATTAGTCCCCCAGATACAATATATCTTCGAGCGCACCCATATTCATACTCATACTCATACTCGCGGTCATCGCGCTACTGGGGCTGGCTTACACCGTGTCTCTCAAGGTGACTGGAGGATATCGGAGGCCATTAGTCCCCCAGATATAATATATCTTCGAGTTCAACCGCGACTCATATTCATACTCATACTCACGGTCATCGCGGTATTGGGGCTCGCTTACACCGTGGCTCTCAAGGTGACTGGAATACATCGCAGGCCATTAGTCCCCCAGATACAATTTATCTTCGAATTCGACTGCGACTCATATTCATACTCATACTCGCGGTCATCGCGCTACTGGGGCTGGCTTACACCGTGGCTCTCAAGGTGAGTGGAATACATCGCAGGCCATTAGTCCGCCAGATACAATATATCTTCGATTTCAACCGCGACTCATATTCATACTCATACTTGCAGTCATCGCGGTATTGGGGCTGGCTTACACCGTGGCTCTCAAGGTGACTGGAATACATCGCAGGCCATTAGTCCCCCAGATACAATATATCTTCGAGCGCGACCCATATTCATACTCATACTCATACTCGCGGTCATCGTGCTACTGGGGCTGGCTTACACCGTGGCTCTCAAGGTGACTGGAGAATATCGGAGGCCATTAGGCCCCCAGATACAATATATCTTCGAGTTCAACCGCGACTCATATTCATACACATACTCGCGGTCATCGCGCTACTGGGGCTGGCTTACACCGTGGCTCTCAAGGTGACTGGAGGATATCGGAGGCCATTAGTCCCCCAGATATAATATATCTTCGAGTTCAACCGCGACTCATATTAACACGTACGTGCAATTAAACGTAAATAAGTTTACGCGATTAAGACCCGTTTGTCTTTAAAATATGAGTGATATCAGAGATCGGACAAATGTGCGTCATTGTTCGCAGTAATATGGACATGACTCCAAAGTTGATTGAATAATTAATCATTTTCAGAAAAAAACTTATTTGATACCGGTAACTATGTAAACTTTTGTAAAACCTTAAAGTTTCGAAATTAATGTTGCAGCGATGCGTAAAACGGACAAATACTCGGTGCTTACCAACTATTTGTTTGTCCCATTAACGGTTGGAATTACAGGTTGTAGGTGTTCAGAGGCTCTATCTTTCTTTGAAGAGATGGAACGCCGCTTCCGGGAGAGGGGTTTGGACCCCCGCTTTGGGTCGTTCCTGATGCAGAGGCTGGCTATCCCCGTTCGACGTGGCAATGCTACCAGCGTGATGGGCACCTTTGCACCCGGGGCTACACGGGGTGGGCTTTTTGATTAAAAACTGTGTGTGTTGTTAGTTTGTAAGTTAAATTATTGTACAGGGTTGGGCGGATTAAGTGTCCTAGTTAAAAAGTGGAATAAAAGTTTAAAAACAAAACAATATTACTAATCTTGGTGTTATTTATATCAGAAACATTCTATATTTTACCGCAGTAATTGATAAATTTGATAAACTCCCCGTTAACATGTATTATTTTAAGCATTATGTCGTATAAGGAATTTCATCCGGCACGCACTACCTTATCTGCCATGTGATGTCATATTAGGTTATCTAACCCTAGTACAAACTTGAATCTTAGCCTAAATCCGTCTCAATAAAACTCTGCATTGATTTGTATATGGAAATGTTTATAGCATTTCAGTTATCTAAAGATTTAACGTACTTTGCTAGGTAAATATCAGCCTCATAATTTTGGCTATAACTTGGTATTTCTTCTTATCATATTGTACCCTGATTGATTAACTTTTTGGAATAAATTTATAACTAATATACCTTCCTTTCTAGTTCTTAATAAAACACTATACCCATAATCAATCTGGCATTTACCAAACTCTTGCAATGAAAATGCATTTTCTTTGAAAAATGACCTTCGTGCCGCCTATTCGACTTTTTGTATTTAACTCTTATATTTTTTAAAGAGAGAGGGGACATATATAAATTATCTGTTTTATAAGGGCCTCACATTTTGTGATTATTTTGCACTGCGCAAAATATGAACCCCTCTTCAATTTAATAATTTTATCGAAGATTACGTTCTACGAAGGATCCCTGTAAGGAAAACCTACAGTCAGTGCATGAACGCAACGTATGTAAAGAAGATTTGGGTCCAGTAATGGTTTCCTCTGAAGCCTCTAAAGCTTTACCTACTAAATTTAACACCAATGGACATGGGTCAGATAATGCTAATCTAAGTACTGAAAATTTGCATTCACCCAGTAAGAATAAATTGCTTATATTGAGTAGCAACAATAAAATCAAAATAGTACGTATCATAAGAGATAAAGACAGTTTTCACAATTTCTTTTACTGCCATCATATTGTGCCTGGTGCAGGAGTGAGAGAACTGCTCAAAGGATTAAATACGCGTCTGCAGAATATGACGTTAAATGACTACTGCGTGATCATTCTGGGAGAAGAGGACTTCAAGGGTCAGACCAATGTCAATGCACTGGTGCTTCACATAAGAGAAGTTGTGAAAAATATCCACTTCACAAATATTATTTTATCGTGTCCAACATTTATTGCCTCTATATAATGAAAGAATAGAAAGGTTTAACTACACTTTACTCAACGATTTGTGTAACCATGATAAATGCTTCTACGTCTATGACAGTAATGCTAATTTGGAATTGAATATGTTCTCAGCTTGGAGTGGTAGGTTAACACGCTCAGTGCGGAACAGGTCATATGTGACCTGTACAAGTATGGTTAATTACAATTTAAGTTAATTGCCGCAGCGAAGGTGTTAAACAATCGTGGCATGGAAAACATCATTGATAACCTAAAATACAACATTTCCTGGATCGCTAACAAATCTGGCTATGATACGAGCATTCATAGTGTTAAAAATGATCTTTTTCGTGCCTAATTCTGACACACAAAGTTGCCTAAATTTGCTCCACCAAAACGTATGTGGTATTTTAAACAAAATTAATGATATAGAAATCTACCTAGATCTAGGTAGATTTCTAAAGGTTTTAAAGGTTTATTAAGCTCCTCTAGCTAGAGGAGCTTAATAAACCTTTACATTATGTATGTTTAAGTGAACATTTTTTGAACAAGAATTCTGTCACTTCATTGAATGTACAAAATTACAAATTAGCTTGTCACAACACCCGACCTACAAAAAAAAGAGGTGGTACTTTAATCTTAGCTTTAGCGGACCGAGATTCAGAACGATTAGCGTTTTGCGACAAATTGTATCTATCTGATGGATTTGAAATTTGTGGAGTAAGAGATATACAGACAAATGTGCACCTTTGTTGTTGCTATAGAGCTCCATACTTGCATAATTTTGATATTTTCTTGCAAAAGTTGGAATAACTATTAGAGTATCTTTTTAATAAAAAATCTATTATCTGTGGTGACTTCAATATTAATTTGATTACTGATAACAAACAACGTAATGATTTTCTAAGTCTGTTAAACTCGTATAATTTTAGGCATCTTATTGATGGCGTGACGTTTATAAGAAACAATTCTGAATCTAGCATCGATAACTTCATAACGAATTTACCTTCTGATTCCATTCTTTCTACTAAAATTGATCACAACGGATTAGCTGACGGACATGCTGCTATCTTTTGTGACCTGGTTGCAGATACTATAAAAAGGAATGACCTAAAAAAACTCTTTGTGATCAGGGAAAAGAGATTTGTAAGTGACAGGAATAGTCTCCAAGCATTGAGGTTTAGGTTGAAAGCTATTAATTGGGATAATTTGAGCATAAATGAATTTCTGGATAAGTTCTTAGAACTCTTCCGAGAAAGTTTTAGGAAAACTAAGAAAAAAATTAAATTCATAAAAGATTCTAGAATTAAATGGATAACAAAAGGCATAAAAGTATCTAGCAAAATGAAGCGTGTTCTGACTAATTTAAATAAGGACACGTGTAATCAATCTTTATTAGATTACAGCCAAAAATATATAACAATATTTAGAAGAGTCGTCCGATATGCAAAAAGGGTTTCTATTCAATCAGAAATAAGTAACGCCAAAGGCTCAGCTAAAGTCATATGGGATATTGTTAACAAACATCGGAGCAAATCTCTAAAACCTAAACTTTGCAATTTTATTCTGAAGGAAGATAATAAGGTTTATGAAAATCAGCAAGAAGTGGCTAACTTGTTTTCCACAGGCTTTGATCACAGTAATGACATTAACACGGGTGACTTGCATTCCGCTATTTCTATCTTGAAACAATCCGACAAAAGATCATTTAAGGACATATCTTTTCATATGGTTACTCCCATCGAAATATTGAAAATTGTACACAGTATGCAGAACAAAAAGTCTTGTGGTTTTGACGAAATACCGATCTCGATTGTAAAAGATTGTATAGACCTGCTGGCGGGGCCATTAGCTTCATTCTTCAATAAATGTTTCTAAACGGCAATTTTTCCTGAACAACTGAAAATCGCTAGAATTCTACCTATTCATAAAAAAGGATCAAAATCTGAACTTAAAAATTACCGACCAATATCACTACTACCAGTTCTATCAAAAATTTATGAAAAACTAATAAAATCACGTCTCTTAAATCATTTTATACTGCATGACATAATCAGCCCCCGGCAATTTGGATTCCAGAAAAACCTAGGTACCACGGATGCTATAGACTGCCTTGTAAATGATATTGTGACTGAGCTTAATAAAGGGAAAAGGGTAGCGAGTCTTTTTATTGACCTAAGCTCCGCTTTTGATCTAGTCGACCATACAATTCTTATGGAAAAACTCGATTTTTATGGGATAAGGGGCAACGCCAAAGGGCTACTTTTAAGTTATCTTCGAAATCGAAAACAATTTATTGAAATACCTGATGTAAAAAATAAATACGAAAATACTGTAAATTCCGGATTAGTTCCAGTTAAACAAGGTGTTCCTCAGGGCTCAATTCTGGGCCCTTTACTGTTTCTTGTATTTACAAACGACCTCATACTCTTCATTCATAATACGATAAAAAATTGCAAATTAACTGTATATGCAGATGATACCAATGCGACTGTTTGTGCTGATAGTATTGACGAGTTAAATAAGATTACTTGCAAAGCAGTTCTTGCCTTCAATTACTGGTTCTCTAAAAATAATTTGCGTATCAATACTCATAAAACTACATTTTTTTTTTAATATAACACTAAGAAGACAGACAAACTTGAAGTCGCTATAAATGGAACTGTCATAGATGTAGCAGACCATGTAAAATGTCTTGGCGTACATATTGATTCCCACTTAAATTGGAAACATGAGCTGGAGGTTGTCGAAAGCTCTGTTGCATCAGCGTGCTATGCCTTACGGTGTCTTAGGGAGGTCATGGGGCTCGATCAGCTTAGAACAGTATATTACGCGCTGATAGAATCTAAGCTAAGATATAGCGTTAAACTTTGGGGTAACAGTTACCAATATAACATCAACAGAGCTCTCGTTATACAAAAGAGAGCTGTGCTTACTATATACCGCATACCTCCATGGGAGTCGTGTAGACACTATTTTAAAGAACTAGGTATTCTTACAGTGCCCAGCTTGTATGTCTTGGTACTGCTGACAAAGTTAGTAAAGAATGAGTCTCATGAAGATCGATGCGTTCGTCTACTCACGCGCACCAAAAACATTAAAGTCGAGATATGTCCTAGACTCAAAGTCATAGCGCATTCCGCTGGTCATCAAGCCATACAGCTATACAATCGGTTGCCAACAGAATTGAAAGTCATTACGGATAACTTGTTGTTTCATAGACAGTTGAAGAACTTTTTATTGAGAGGATGTTTCTACACCGTGGATGAGATTTTTCACTTTGTATAGGCACTTATTTTTTACAAGTTTTCGTCTTTTCTGTTTCTTTTTTATTTGTATATTGCTCATAAGCGTGTGTTTAATGTTAAGGCTTTATTTTTATATTTTATTTCTTTGTATTTTAATGTTAGTTTTAATATTGTATTTCAAACACAATACTTGTATTGTTTCTGAATAAATACTATGACTATGACTATGATTATTATAAAATAAGAGGCACATTTTCGTAAAAATTGCCCATGGGTGCTTATTGGTACTTTGCTGACTCAAATCATTTAAAGCTTACCCAATTTCGGCTTGATTTTGGAAGCAGAGGACTTCTTGAAACGATTGATGGTGTGCAGTATTAAAACATACGTTGATATTTACTTTTATGGTCAGTTGATAATGTCGCCCGATTTTTAATGCTCGCTGCACCATTATCCAACAACACCGCTTTTTACATTTGTTCTTCAAAATATATACAACTAAATGTTATGAGAATGAGTTTCGGAATCCATGAAGCTGATTAAATCGACGATATAAAATGACATACAGGGTATGAAAACCAGTTATATTTCAATAGATAAACGAATGTTTTTCAATAGGACAGTTAATCAGCCCAACCCTGTAAGTATTAGTGCTTTTGTAATTTGAAAATTGTAAAATTGAATAAAAGATTACAAGGATTTGGAAGAAATTATTTGTTTAATTATACATTTTAATCAACTTTGGAGTCATGTCCATATTATTGCGAACAATGACGCACATTTGTCCGGTTTCTGGTGATAATCGTGAAAGACTAATTTAATTATGTTATTGTAATTGTTATTTTTATGCATTTCAGGCTTACCGCCACCTAACCCCCGGCGACATCGCAATAAAAGCCCTCGACATAATAACCATAGTGGTGCCCCCGGCGCTGCCCGCCGCCATGACAGTCGGGCGCCTGTACGCGGTGTCGCGGCTCAAGCGCGCGCGCGTCGCCTGCCTCAACACGAGGGCTGTCAATGTCAGCGGATCTTTGGACTGTATATGCTTCGATAAGGTATTTAGAGCAATTTCGACTTCTTTTTTTCTCTAATGCCTACCACTAGTATTATTAGCGCGGTCAATGTCAGCGGATCTTTGGACTGTATATGCTTCGATAAGGTATTTAGAGCATTTTCTACTTAGTTTTTTCTCTAATGCCTACCACTAGTATTATTAGCGCGGTCAATGTCAGCGGATCTTTGGACTGTATATGCTTCGATAAGGTATTTAGAGCAATTTCTACTTATTTTTTTCTCTAATGCTTACCACTAGTATTATTAGCGCGATCAATGTCAGCGGGTCGCTCGATTATATATGCTTCGATAAGGTACTACTAATATTTAGTAAAGATGGTGTCTTTTTTAGACTCTAGTGCGAGAAGTGTGTCATTTTACGTCAGGTTCAAAACTTCGGAGGGCCATCTGCATTCAAAACGTCGTACGAGACACGTGCAAAAAAGAAATTCGTAACTCGTGTCGATTTAACACACTCCCTGTCGGTCGTATTTTAAAACATTGCCACTCGTTTCGAATTTCATGTTTTTCGCACTTATGTCGTAATGTACTATTTTAAACGATTTCAAAACAAACCGTGATGGAATCTTGGAGAAATCGGTTCAAGTAGGTTTCTTTTTAATTAAGCGATTATAATTAAATATGTTAACTCTGCACTTCAGACGGGCACACTAACGGAAGACGGCCTCGACATGTGGGGCGCGATCCCAGTCAGTACCGCCGCGTCACCGCCGCGCCTCTCCCGTCCCATACGTGACCCTCGTCAGCTCAACGACCTGCATGACCTCAAGCTCGGCATGGCGGCCTGCCATAGCCTCACGCTGCTGGAGGGACAGCTGGCTGGAGACCCTTTGGACCTTAAGGTACTATCGGCCAAGCCACTAAAACAATAGCAAGTAGACTTCTCTTTGACAGACGGAGGGACAGCACGCTAGAGATCCTCTGGACCTTAAGGTACTATAGGCCAAGCCACTAAGACAATCAGAAGTAGACCTCTCTTTGATTGACTTCCCACAGACGGGACAGCTGGCCGGAGACCTTCTAGACCTCAAGATACTATCGGACCCATCGCAACTAATACAATCGGAAGTAGACCTCTATTTACCAACTTCCCACAGATGGACACGCTGCTGGAAGGACAGCTGGCCGGAGATCCTCTAGACCTTAAGGTACTATCGGCCAAACAAAAACAATCGGAAGTAGACCTCTCTTTGA
This sequence comes from Thaumatotibia leucotreta, assembly GCA_025490895.1. NCBI lineage: Eukaryota > Metazoa > Arthropoda > Insecta > Lepidoptera > Tortricidae > Thaumatotibia > Thaumatotibia leucotreta. Next base: position 16,987 of record JALPQI010031342.1, read on the forward strand.
CCAACTTCCCACAGACGGGTACGCTGATAGAAGACGGCCTCGACATGTGGGGCGCGATTAGCGTTGAAAATTTCCGGATTAAATCCCGTTTCTTTCCAAACAGCTCGTTTTATTCCTGATTTTTTCGAAAAAAACAATGACATTTTCCACTTAAATTTTCAACTTTAAACCAATGTAAATTAGGTCTAATTTTCACTTATACCAGGAGAACGCGATGTCACTGAGGAAAAGTCAATTGAAACAGATGGCGAGGAGTGACAGTGACAGTGACATTGATTATTTCTGTAAAAACCCGAAAAAAACGGAAAAAAACGAAGTTTTCATACATTCCCGAAAAAAACATGTTGTTTTTTTCCGACATTTTCAACGCTAGGCGCGATCCCAGTCAGTACCGCCGCGTCACCGCCGCGTCTGTCGCGTCCCATACGTGACCCTCGTCAGCTCAACGACCTGCATGACCTCAAGCTCGGCATGGCGGCCTGCCATAGCCTCACGCTGCTGGAGGGACAGCTGGCTGGAGACCCTCTGGACCTCAAGGTACTATCGGCCAAGCCACTAAAACAATAGCAAGTAGACTTCTCTTTGACAGACGGAGGGACAGCACGCTAGAGATCCTCTGGACCTTAAGGTACTATAGGCTAAGCCACTAAGACAATCAGAAGTAGACCTCTCTTTGATCGACTTCCCACAGACGAGACGGCTGGCCGGAGACCTTCTAGACCTCAAGGTACTATCGGCTAAGCCACTAAGACAATCAGAAGTAGACCTCTCTTTGACAGACGGGCACGCTGCCGGAAGGACAGCACGCTGGAGATCCTCTAGACCTTAAGGTACTATCGGCCGAACAAAAACAATCGGAAGTAGACCTCTATTTACCAACTTCCCACAGACGGGCACGCTGACAGAAGACGGCCTCGACATGTGGGGCGCGATTAGCGTTGAAAATTTCCGGATTAAATCCCGTTTCTTTCCAAACAGCTCGTTTTTTTCCTGATTTTTTCGAAAAAAACAATGAAATTTTCCACTTAAATTTTCAACTTTAAACCAATGTAAATTAGGTCTAATTTTCACTTATACCAGGAGAACGCGATGTCACTGAGGAAAAGTCAATTGAAACAGATGGCGAGGAGTGACAGTGACATTGATTATTTCTGTAAAAACCCGAAAAAAACGGAAAAAAACGAAGTTTTCATACATTCCCGAAAAAAACATGTTGTTTTTTTCCGACATTTTCAACGCTAGGCGCGATCCCGGTCAGTACCCGCCGCGTCACCGCCGCGTCTCTCCCGTCCCACACGTGACCCTCGTCAGCTCAACGACCTGCATGACCTCAAGCTCGGCATGGCCGCTTGCCATAGCCTCACGCTGCTTGAGGGACAGCTGGCTGGAGACCCTTTGGACCTTAAGGTACTATCGGCCAAACAAAAACAATCGGAAGTAGACCTCTCTTTGACCAACTTCCCACAGATGAGAACGCTGCTGGAAGGACAGCTGGCTGGAGACCCTCTGGACCTTAAGGTACTATGGGCTAAACAAAAACAATCGGAAGTAGACCTCTCTTTGACAAACTTCCCACAGACGGGCCCGCTGCTGGATGGACAGCTCAAAGTCAAAGTCAAACTATTCTTTATTCAAGTAAGCTTATTAATAAGCATTTTCGAATCGTCTGACATATCAAGAGAGAGAAAAAAATCTACTACTGGTTTAAACCCTACACCGTTCCTGAGAAGAACCAGTAAGAAACTCAGGTGGACTTATTTTTTCAAAACAGTATAATAATATATCTTATTAAAATAACATGCATTAAAGAATTTATTACATAAAAAAAAGATTATTATAGACATTTTTATAAAAAAAGAGAAATAAATAAAGGATCATAATTTTAAACAAAAATTATTATTATTGTACAAGTTCACAATATTATTAAGCATCTATATCTATACTACTAGAGATGTAACTAAAAAGCTGGCCGGAGACCTTCTGGACCTCAAGGTACTATCGGACCCTCGCAACTAAAACAATCGGAAGTAGACCTCTCTTTGACCAACTTCCCACAGACGGGCCCGCTGCTGGAGGGATTGCTCGCTGGAGACCCTCTGGACCTTAAGGTACTATCGGCCAAGCCACTAAGACAATCAGAAGTAGACCTCTCTTTGACAGACGGGCACGCTGCTGGAGAGACAGCACGCTAGAGACCCTCTGGACCTCAAGGTACTATCGGACTCGCGTCAGTGTACCTCAAAGTATGATCAGAGATGTCACTTCACGTTTCTGTCACGCCACTATAAGTATATGCTGAAATTGGCAGTGACCAATAATCATTGACCCTCACAAACTAAATCAAACAATGTTGAATCCTCTCTCTCGTCGCCCCTCTCTATTTTTTTATTCTCATGTCCAAAATCGATGAAGTTATAACCTGACATAAAAATGACAAATTTTGTAAAATATCCCTCTGCAACTGAGGTGATGTACCTCAGACGTATTTTCAACTTTATGGTGTTGATAATAAGACACATGTCACGTGACCGACAGTGGCAGAGGGATATACATGTATAATCCGGATAATCCCTTTCATAATTTGTTGACATCATATATTTAACACTACATTATTTTTAGTACAGATAAAAAACGTCGTACGAGACACGTGCAAAAACGAAATTCGTAACTCGTGTCGATTTAAAACACTCCCTATTGGTCGTGTTTTAAAACATCGCCACTCGTTTCGAATTTCATGTTTTTCGCACGTGTCGTAATGTACTATTTTATAAAGCGCATCAAATATTACATACTTAATGCAAGTAACTGTTCACACTGTATCTCCACAGATGTTCGAATCGACAGGCTGGTCGCTAGAGGAACCGGAAGTGCCGGAAACGACGAAATACGACATCCTGACCCCGACCATCGTGCGTCCGCACAGGACTGCCAACATCAACGTTGATGACGTACATGTAAGTTTATTGCCACTTCACATACAATAACGTCAGAGTGCTTAGCCAAGTTGCCAATCGCTAACGCTTAATCGTCAATCGTAAACGAAAGGCAGCTAACTGTCTTTATCGCACTAATATGAAAGAGTGACAGAGAGGGAAAACTACGATACGCTACTAAGCGTTAGCGATTGGCAACTTGGCTAAGCACCCAGATGTTAAACTGGTCGCTGGAGGAAACCGAAACGATGGAATATGACTTCCTGCCAACATAGTATACCCAATACCATCAGATCCGAAGTAAAATATACAGTATTTATAAACAAACTAAAACAACTACTCATAAATAAAGCATACTACTCACTAAAACGATTTTTTTGAAGATAAATCATTATCCTACCAAATTATTATCCAATCATCATCATCATCTCAGCCATAAGACGTCCACTACTGAACATAGGCCTCCCCTCTGGGCCTCCACATGTACTGGTTAGATGCATCCAGCGTGTCCCGGCGACCTTCATAAGGTCGTCTGTCCATCTTGTGGGTGGACGTCCTACGCTACGTTTGCCTAGCCGTGGTCTCCACTCGAGCACTTTTCGACCCCATCGACCATCTGCTCTGCGTGCAATGTGACCTGCCCATTGCCACTTCAGATTGCTAATCCGGAGGGCTATGTCAGTAACTTTAGTTCGCCTACGGATCTCCTTATTTCTGATTCGATCACGCATTCTCAAATACACAAAATAAAACTCTTCTTTCAAAAAAGGCTCTCATTAACCGGTACTGCGAGTTGTTACGAGTTATAAGTAGGCATACCAATAACAATATGGGTATATATTACTAATGTAATTATAAAATGTAAAATGAGTAAGGAATAAGTATTAATGTAAATAGCAACACCCTTCAGGGTTTATGTAACTTAAACTTATGTTTTGTTCATGAATGCAAATAAATAAAAGAATTAAAGTTGGTGATGTTAACGCATGTAAGTTGTACGGTCAGCCAATAATCACCAAATCAAAAATCTAAAAAATCGATTTCAAATGATTTTTCTAAGATCTCTTGATCAAATTCCGACTTGGTAGGTACTAGTTATAAATATTGTACCACCTTATCAATCCGCATTTCTTAAATTCATGAACAAAAAAAATAAAACGATGTATTATGTTGATTTCCATAATTTTCTGATGAAAATGAGTTATGTGAGTTATGTGATTATGTTTTTATAAGTTCTATCTAGATAAAATATCCGTGAACTAAAGATGCCACTGTTGAGGTTGTTTATAGTTTTTATACAATTTATTTATCTTTGGTTGTCTTCTCATTATTTGTTTAAAAAATGTGTCAAATTACCAAAATGTAAATATTTTTGTGGGTGTCATAAATAAACTCTTGCTATACACAGCGTGGCGATTATGGGCATTTATCTCCTAATGCGTCTATACGCATAGTTAATAGGAGAGGCCTACGTCCAGCAGTGGACTATCATAGGCTGATGATGATGATGATGATGATACACAGTCAGTTGCTTGCTTTATTTTTCTCTGCTCTACTATCCTTGATATCGTTTGCTTATTCAACAGCCATATAAGTCACTGGCATAGGAGTGAGAACTTGATTTATGCTTGTGCCATAGAAATAAAGTTAATTTTATCACATATGTGTGTCAATGTCAGCCTCCGTAGCCTAGTTGGTAGTGAGCCTGCTTACGAAGCTGGAGATTCCGGGTTCGAATCCCGGCGAGGGCATTATTTTGTGTATTTATTTATCACAAATATTTGTTCCTTAGTCATGGCTGTCTATGTATGTAAGTATCTATATGTATGTATCTATTATATATATCGTCGCCTAGTATCCACATCACAAGCCTTAACCCTTAATTGCATGACCTTGACAAAGATTTATTCAAATTTGAATTCTGACATGCTGTCAATAGAGTCAAGAATACATGATGCATATATACATCACTATGCATTTAAGGGTTAAGAGCTTACCGTGGGACTAGGTCGATTTGTGTAAGATGTCCCGAGATATTTATTATTTAATGACATACGCGTAAGATTGTTTTGAACACAGACGTTGTGTCACCGGCGTCGAACGTGTTAAAATCGAAAGTTTTCTTTCTCAGCTCCCTCTAGAAGTGGGCATAGTCCAACAGCACCAATTCGTGTCATCGTTGCAACGTGCGTCCGTCGTCGCTCGAATCCTGGGAGAAGATGTGCTGAGGGTGTACTGCAAGGGCGCTCCAGAGATGATACGCACCCTCTCCAGGAAAGAAACAGGTAATTGACAACGTTTCAAAATTTTCAATGTCCCTAAATCGAAAACCATTTCGAGATATACGCATGTAGATTATAAAAATATATTTTTTAATTTTTTTATCGCAATATTTATGTAAAAAATCGCAATAATAGTTCAAAGGGGAAGTGACGTCACATAGCTGACATGCCACATCAGAGAAGACACATTCAGAGATGCCACTATAACCAAAAAATCTTGCGGTAGGAATGTCTCTTGTGTTTGGCAGTGACACTTGACATTTGTCACCGATTTTCGTCGTTTTCTTATGTGTTTGAAATATCACTTGTGACGTCATTTAGCTGATTCTTGACGTTTGTAACTTACGCTCTTTCTGCTCGAAGTAGTAATAAAAGAGGATTTTCTCACTAAATTTGCAATTTTATTGAAAAGTAAAAAATACGTGTATCTTTTGATATTGACTTCTTTCAAAACAGACAATAAAAACC
>JALPQI010031343.1:0-62716 GCA_025490895.1 Thaumatotibia leucotreta
GGAATGTTATTGTATTGTCGTGAATGTAATGCTATGGGAAGCATTTCTGACAAATGTGCAATGTCTTCGATATTGATAAAAACTGATAGATAAATAAATATCTGCAATGATTGAACTTGATATGTAAAGGCATTTCATAACTACTTTGCAGTCTTAGGACTGCAAAGTACCGGAAAGAACCTGCTTTAAAAAGCTGCTTTAAATACCGGAAGTAACTTGTAAATTGACAGAACATCTTGACATTTCACCATAAACAAAAAGAACTACTGTCAATGTCACCGGGTAAAAGATTATCTCAAATAATTTGAAAAAAAATTTACATATAAGTTGTTTTTTGTTATTATTTTGTAGATTCGTTTCGTTCTTTGACTTGTTTGTTTGTGTACTGTGAAAATCACTTTCGATTTTTTATTTCATTGCAAGTTTGAGAAAAGCACTATACAAATCTCGGCGTGAATCAAAGTTACAGGCCGCGTATCTCTATCTGGCCTCAGATCCTTCGGCACTAGTCTCACCGCGAGCTACTAAGCTATGAACTATCGGCTATAAACACGAACAAAAGATACGCATTCCCAGCTTTCAAACTGTAGCAAAATGTTATCTCGTCAGCAACTCGGCACAAACATCATGTTAGCGTAGAATAGTTTATGCAAAGAGGTTATCATTTTAAGGGTCTATTTTAGGGAGCCAATTAAATGTCTTAACTTGACTTTTCAATCGCAAAATATTAAAATATTTAGATTCAAGATGGCGGGTTTATCGTGCATATTCAAATATTTGTAACAGGTAGGTATGTCACAATGTGATGGATGTCATTGTTTTGTTATATTATGTTGGTATTAATCTATGGACACGTTAATACGTCGCCATGATGACTTAATAAACAATATGTATTAAGCGGCCAAATTAAGAAACTTCTAGCTGGCTCATCAATTAAAGTCCGTGACTACAAAAGAGCAAAAAATAACGTTTTTTTTAACGATAATGCTGATGTGATGATTCCGAATGAGATAAACCCAAAAGTCCATGTCAAAAAGGGTTCCATGTCTATTTAGACATCACTGCAACTGCAATGTACGTTTTATAATGATAACATTAGAATACTCACATCAACAAAATGTATCGTGCAGCCGCTCTCCCGGTCTCCGGCGTCTAAACACTGTTTGGGCGCCTCCAGCCCGGGGTGCAGCGGCAGGAGCGATGGATGGATGTTCACGAGCTTGCCTTTCCATCTGAAAACAAAAAATAACAGCTTAGATACAATGAAAAATGTGCGGTGACTGAAGAAATAATACATTTGTCACCCCAACTCTTCTCGTGGTTGTAGTCGACTAAGGGATTACACGTAGATTAAAGGAGGGGTGATAACGTCGATTGTCCTAAATTTTTTTGGCCGAGAATGTTTGGCATAATGTTACATGGCATACTACTTGTTTAGCCTACTTAATTTTGCGCATACACGTTTAAAATACCTACACCATATTTATTCTAATATTGATTACTCGAACGTCAAATGACCTAAAGCATAATAATCCTAATGTTCATTGTAATAAATATTGTTTTCCCTACTACTCGAACTGTCAATTTTCACTGCGCCTACTTTTATCATGTCCGAAATTTCATTCAAAAAGGCATTTTAATAACAACATGCAAAACATTTGAACAACAGGGTGAATGGTTAAAAAAATGTTCAAGTAATAAACCAGGGTAAAACCGACGTGGATTGGTTAGGTTTCGAAGCTAAGGAGGATTGAATAGCGTAGTCTTTAAATACTTAAGTATTTTTAATCAATTATTTACACATCCTCATACTTACAAAACCAAAAAAGGGGGGCTCGGGGGGCGAAGCCCCCCGCATTAAAAAAGATATAATCTGAACCTCCCCTACCTTAACCTGGATAGGTTCGTTAGGTACCTTTTATCCCTTAGAGCGGAAATATGCGCGGGGCTTCGTCAACTAGTTCCCAGGTTAAAATTGCTCACTTAAATTCTTTGGACAACAGGACGAATTATTTAGTAATAGTTAAGTATAAGGAATAAAAAAATATTTTTAAGGTTAGTTGCCGTGTAGCCGCATTAGGTAATCACTTTTAGTACATTAAATAGTAGGAACATCACCATTATGCACAATAATTTTTCGATACATATACATTAGACACGAAAATCATTAGGACAAACAATATTTAGGAACAACCAAGTTAGGATTAACAATTTCGGCATAACAAAAATATGCGCAACAATGTTTATGCCATTAATTTTTCGGCGTAAAGTTGTTATGCGACAATTTTTTCGAAATAAAAACATTATGCCACCCGATATAGACCCTTAAAGGAGAGGCATAAAATGTATGCCCAGCAGTGGTCTTACTTAGGCTGATGATTTTTATTGAATCATATGGCATTCTAATACAAAGTAATAGGCAATTCAAAATATTTAACAAATTATAAAAAAAACATTAAAATTTAAAGGCTGATGAATATGTGTGATGTGATTACTGATTAGCCAGTGGTATTTGTGGTGGCAACGCAACCCCAAGTCACTTTCACCTTTCAGGCGCTGATATCACTGTATGCTTTTCACACATCGTTACCATAGTGGCAGAGATAAATCGCTAAAAGCGATGAGTGAGAACTTATACCTTGAAGCATCTTTTCCATGATCCAGACATCTTTTTCAAAGTTGTTCCCCTCTTTTTTTTAATTCGAACTTTTATATATTTGATATACGACGAGGTTACGAGAGAGGGGTCACGACCCCCGTTCCGGGTCGTTCTTGGTGCAAAGATTGGCTATCGCCATTCAGCGCGGCAATGCTGCCAGCGTTATGGGAACTTTAGCACAGGGAATGACTCGGGGCGAGTTGTTCGATTAGTGTTTAAATATCGTAGGTTATGGTTTCGTTTATAATTTAATCTAATGTTATTCAATTATCTAATAAATATTAGTTGTAACTAACCGTAAATGCTACTTTCTGTAGATCAAACACCATTTATTACTCTATACATAAAAAAATACACAATTATAATTTAAAAAAAACCAAAATCACAAAATACCGTAATACCAATCTAAACTTAACTAAAGAACCTTAAAGCTAAAACAATTTAAACACCAATCAGTCAAATAACCCACCCCGCAACATTCCCGGTGCAAAGGTGCCTAACAAACTAGCAGCATTTCCGCGCTGCACTGCAATACTGCACTGGGGTCACAACGGAAGAACAGCGCTGGCTTAGCCAGCTACATGCTGAGTTGTGACCCTTTTATGGCAAGCTGTTGTCGTGTGCTTATTTGTAAGATGTGTATATGTTCATTGTGCTTGTCGTAAATAAATTATATTTCAAAATTTTATTTTTTTATTTCATTTCATTTCAATAGCAAGCCTCTGAACCAGGAACGATCCGGAACGGGGATCATGGCCTCGTTCTTGGAGACGACGCCCCAACTCCCCAAAGAAAGTTTTGGCTTCCGCGCACCAACAGCCCGTAGTTTCGACCGCCAGAGGGACAAACAAATAACCAGTCAAGCCCGAATATTTATCCCTCTTCAGCATTGCCGCTTGTTCGGCTGCAGCACCCGCCAAACGCATCGTACGCCCGAGGTTAGAGGCCGCAAAAGTGCTCACACAAGTGGCATCCCATAAAAGGCACTTTCCTTTCTCCCACGGCACCAGCGTCAAACCGTCCGGCCGCTTGCCGTCCGACCGGCTAAGACCGGGCAGCTCTATTATCTAATGTGTATTACTTATTAATTTATGATATGAATATGATTTTCACTCAGGAGATTTTTTCTGTTCCAAGGTTTTTTTTTTCATTCCGTTACCGTTTATTCATACATTTTGTATGGTGGTAGCGGTATGGAAAATTCGAAAAATGTATTTACCTTTTAGGATTCATTTTTTTCTCCTATTAGTGTCGAACGAGCTCATAATTCTGAGTAAAAATCATATAAAAAATACCTGATACAAATTAAGGGGAGGACAACTTTTGAAAAAAATGGCCCATTCTGCCCAAAACCTACACCCGTACCCGTATGTATTTTAGACCCGCAACAGCCACTCAGTATATTGTACAAAATGCCTTAAATTAGGAAAATACACAAATACTGACTTCTGCACGAATTCACTGGACAGTATCCTCATGTAGCCGGCGAGACAGACGATGTCTATTTTATGCGCCTCCAGGGCTGCTGTTATGGCGCGGTCGAACTCTTCCCGCGACGTGTAGTCTTTGTAGTTGAATACCTGAAGTTTATAATATTTTCTTCGGTTACCGTGAGGATTACACATGAAATAAAACTATGAAAACGGATAAACTCGCGTATATTAACTAATTTTAACTTCATTCCGACGTTTCGAACACTTTCCAGTCATCCGCAGACCACGAACCCTGTAAAGTGTTCGAAACGTCGGAATTAAGTTAAAATTAGTTAATATACGCGAGTTTATCCGTTTTCATAGTTTTATTTTACCTGAAGTTTATCAGTACAAATAAATGTTTTGTCATAAATACACACTATACACAGAATTAAATGAAATAGTACATTACTTTAGAGGCCGCGAAAATAAGGATTTCCGAGCAAGTTGGTATATAGGTAACGAAGCCGGGAATCCGTTTTCACGCAGGCCTCTGCGTGAAAACGTATAGTAAAATGGATAGTGCTTTTCTCAAACATACAAAGAAATACAAAAAAAATTACAATGTTGTCGAAATTTAAAAAAAAGTTACTTTGCAGGCCTAGGTCTGAAAAGTGTTATGAAATTCCATTTCTATCCCAGTGAGTTACTGCGCCCTAAAAGCGATACTTCCGAGTCTATTTTAATGAACGTAAAGACAATATTTCATTGCACGTTTGAGAAAATACAATTTACTCATTTCCCCCTACCCCTCTTGTCATTCCAGGTGGAAAAGTGCCCAGAACACTAGCGTTTATCAGTTAAAATGTGAATAGAAATGATTCCGCTTTTTAGTATACAAGGTGGCCAAAAAATAAGTGCTTTATCGTTGCTCGGGAGGTTTTGAGACTGATTAGGCGCCCTAGGAGGTTTTTAGAAGTTTCAGAAGGGTCGATTTTAACAACTTAGAACTACTACTAACTTTTGAAATAAAAAAACCCCCTAGGGGGCTTATTATTATATTATTAGCAACGTGAATTTAATTATTTTTTGGCTCTATAGTACAACATGCAATGATTTTTTAGTATAATTGATTTAAAAAGGGTTACAAAGGTACAAAATTGTACTTAAAAATGTCCTATTTAGGATCACGTTGTATCAGGAACTGCAAAAGACTTATTTATAAACGTCAAGCCGCGAATTATTGTTTGTCCCTTTCGATCTTATCAGTCTATAAGACTGAAAAGGACATACAATACTGCTGCTAAGTTAGGAAACGTTTAAGAATAGGGTTTAAATTACCAATGACGGCACTCCAGCCTGCTCCGCCCTCTTCAAAGCAAAAGCGTCCTTCTTGTTACTGATCACAAGGGCGATATTCGCGCACATGCACTGCGTGGGGTCGCGAGTGGTGTCCAGTAATGCTTGCAGGTTGCTACCGTTGCCGGATACTAGGACGGCTACCTGGAACAGTTCAAACGTGACGTATATTGACAAGCAATAATCACTAAATAAAACCGATTTCTCAAAGATCCTATCATCACGGTTTGTATTGAACTCGGTTAAAAAAATAATTAAACAAATATCTTGGGTCCTAATCTTAAATATCTAGGGGCCATCACATCACATCATCAGCCTATGATAGTCCAATGCTGGACGTAGGCCTCTCCTATTAACTATGCGTATAGACGCATCAGGAGGTAAATACCCATAATCGCCACGCTGGGCAAACGGATTGGCGATCGCAGTAATGTGTCCACTATGATGACGCTGCTACCCATCATCAATCATCAATTTTTTATCAAATAATGGTCAGTGACACTTCAATCCCTTAGTCGACTCTTACGACACCCGCAGGAGGAGTTGGGGTGGTGACAAATGTATTCTTATTGCCGTCACCATCACACGGCCAATCTTGGGGCATCTTACACAAATCAACCTAGTCCCCACGGTAAGCTCAATTAAGACTTGTGATGTGGGTACCAAGCGACGATATATACAGGGTGGAAAAAGATTTTGGGTCAGTGAGGGCAGCTATCAGATCCCGTGTAGCTACGCGAAAATGATCTTAGGAGACCTTCCCTCGATTTTTAATTAAAGAAGATTGGCGTTTTCAGATTTTGGAAAAAGTATACAGTATTAAAAATCGAGGGAAGGTCTCCTAAGACTATTTTCGCGTAGCTACACGGGATCTGATAGCTGCCCTCTCTGACCCAAAATCTTTTTCCACCCTGTATAATAGATAGATACATATAGATACTTAAATATATACAGACAGCCATGACCAAGGAACAGATATTCGTGATAAATAAATACACAAATAATGCCGTCGCCGGGATTTGAACCCGGAACCTTCGTAGGCAGGGTCACTACCAACTAGGCTACGGAGGTTGTCGCCTACAAGTCTCAGTTGTAGGCTCACAGGGTCCTATTTCACCAGGTTCTACAGTTGTAAAATACCACTGTTTGTTACTGACGTCACAAGCCTCCGTAGGCGACGGCTACTGCTTACTATCGGACGGTCCATGTGTTTATTTGCCACCAACATAAAATTATTACTATAACGTTATTACATCGTTAATAAACTTCTTACTTTTGGAAAGTCGTGACAATTGTCACAACTGTCACAAGGCTTCGAACAAATTTCGTAAAATCTTGACACGACGTTCGGCCTGTGTCGGAATTTCGCTACAATTGTAATGTCATGTTTTTTATGAGAGTTGTAATTTTGGTTCGCTAAAAAGTCGGCATGTATTGTTGATTTCTAAAAGTTCTTGCCATATAGTTGATGTGGATGGCAAACAACCACACGGCCCGTCCGATGATAAGTTTGCGCCGCCCGGGAGCCGCGCCTGTATGCTGCCGATCACCATGGCGCCGAAGGAACGCGTGGTGTTCGTCACCTGTGATATTTGTCACCTACACGAGTAACTTACCCTCTTGCTCGGCAGAGTGGGCATTCTCCTAGTGAAGTCTAGCGCGGAGTCGAAGTTGTCGACCAACACGCGAGCGCCGCCCGGGGGCCGCGCCTGTATGCTGCCGATCACCATGGCGCCGAAGGAACGCGTGGTGTTCGTCACCTGTGATATTTGTCACCTACACGAGTAACTTACCCTCTTGCTCGGCAGAGTGGGCATTCTCCTAGTGAAGTCTAGCGCGGAGTCGAAGTTGTCGACCAACACGCGAGCGCCGCCCGGGGGCCGCGCCTGTATGCTGCCGATCACCATGGCGCCGAAGGAACGCGTGGTGTTCGTCACCTGTGATATTTGTCACCTACACGAGTAACTTACCCTCTTGCTCGGCAGAGTGGGCATTCTCCTAGTGAAGTCTAGCGCGGAGTCGAAGTTGTCGACCAACACGCGAGCGCCGCCCGGGGGCCGCGCCTGTATGCTGCCGATCACCATGGCGCCGAAGGAACGCGTGGTGTTCGTCACCTGTGATATTTGTCACCTACACGAGTAACTTACCCTCTTGCTCGGCAGAGTGGGCATTCTCCTAGTGAAGTCTAGCGCGGAGTCGAAGTTGTCGACCAACACGCGAGCGCCGCCCGGGGGCCGCGCCTGTATGCTGCCGATCACCATGGCGCCGAAGGAACGCGTGGTGTTCGTCACCTGTGATATTTGTCACCTACACAAGTAACTTACCCTCTTGCTGGGCAGAGTGGGCATTCTCCTAGTGAAGTCTAGCGCGGAGTCGAAGTTGTCGACCAACACGCGAGCGCCGCCCGGGGGCCGCGCCTGTATGCTGCCGATCACCATGGCGCCGAAGGAACGCGTGGTGTTCGTCACCTGTGATATTTGTCACCTACACAAGTAACTTACCCTCTTGCTCGGCAGAGTGGGCATTCTCCTAGTGAAGTCTAGCGCGGAGTCGAAGTTGTCGACCAACACGCGAGCGCCGCCCGGGGGCCGCGCCTGTATGCTGCCGATCACCATGGCGCCGAAGGAACGCGTGGTGTTCGTCACCTGTGATATTTGTCACCTACACAAGTAACTTACCCTCTTGCTCGGCAGAGTGGGCATTCTCCTAGTGAAGTCTAGCGCGGAGTCGAAGTTGTCGACCAACACGCGAGCGCCGCCCGGGGGCCGCGCCTGTATGCTGCCGATCACCATGGCGCCGAAGGAACGAGTGATGTTCATCACCTGTGGAATTACGCTATTTATCATGCCGCCCCAGGTACAGTCAGCAACAGATATTGCTAAGCGGGCAGGGTGTTCATAACCTCGTAAGACCCAATGACCTAAATGTTAGTGTTGCTACAAGATAGTATTATTTACTTATGCTGTTCTGTAACATACACTTTATCTGAATAAAATTTATTCTATTCAATGTACATAGTTGTAGCGATCCAATTTTCTTTCATGAACCAATTAAAGTAGAATTTCTATCGTGTCATTGCTTTTTGAAACAAACGAAATTCTTACCAATTGACATATAGAACAAGGTTCAAAATTAAAGTAGTAAAAGTAACTATGGTGGGCCGTACGAGGATACTGAACTTAAATCACAACCTTATTGCTAAGATAATAAGATAGATAGATATACAAGGTGCCCATGAGGAAAGGGAAAAATTCTAACAGCATGTTCCCGAGACTAAAAGAAGCAAAAAATGTTAAATGAGTTTTGGTTAAATCTGCATAAAAGATTTTTTTTGTTTAGTTCTTTTTTGATTTTTGAATGCCTTAATACACAAAATAAGGATTTTATTTAAGAAATTATGTAATTATAATCTTTTGAACGATTTGCCGTGTCACTGACGCCGATGGGGTAAATAGATTTGTTGTGAAATAATGCCAACTTGGCGATGAGCTGTTTTTAAATGGATTTTCGTAACAAAAATAAACGATGTCAATTTTACGTACAATCTCATTAAGACGTCATGTGCTGTCTCTGGCGCTCATAAGGCCTATACCAATTGAAATTATAGAATTCTATGCTAGTGACATCGTGACACGCATGTGTGTCTGAAAAGATTTTATACTCGTATACCGGCGACAAAACACTAACTTGTGTCAAGTATGATCGTATTTCGGTAGTGGCATAGGAATAAGCTAATACTGATCACGCTGATCACGCATGTGTGTGATAGGGATGATGACTGTAGTTATAATAAATTATTTAACAATATGCACGACATAATACAGGAAGAAATTATTACTAAGATGTAGATTGCAGTAATTTTTGTACAGAACTTGTATTTAATACAGAATACAGAATACAGAATTTATTTGGTAAAAGTAAAATTCTTACATGTCAATTTTTATATAGGTGGGTAGGTATGTAATTACAATTAATAGATGTCATTTTACAATAATAGTCGGTACTTAGGTTTAAAATGTATACAATAGGTATTAAATATTATGTTTATACAATATAAAGAAAACAGAGCTGGGTCAGTGATCTTTACCGTAATATATTTGTAAAGTCATTTATGCAATAATATGCCCTTTCAATAAGTAGTTGTTTTAATTTAGATTTAAATATTTGGTCTGTTTTAGAGTCTGTTATGCAGGCTGGTAATGAGTTATAGATGAGTGGTCCCATGATGCTGAGTGAGTGTCGTGACTTGGCGAGTCGTCGCCGCGGTACGATGATACGCCGCGATACGTCCCCAGCTGGACGTCTGCGCGCGGGGGTGTCGCGGGTTTGGGCGCTGGGTTTATACTTATCAATATTAGTCCTAACGTGCATACAAGCAGCCATAATATATACGCACGGTAAGGTAAGTATCTTATGTTTCCTAAATAGTTCTTGTGCCGGATGACTAAAAGGTTTTCCGTCAATTATACGCACGGCTCGTTTTTGCATACGAAACATTGTGTCGCGATCAGCAGCTGTGGCCCATAGATCCACGCCTTGAATTAAGATCGAATGAAAATACCCAAAATATGCTTTCTTGAGATTCTCAATCGATAAGCTAGGGGCCAATCTCGACAGAGCATAACATGCTGAGGCCAGTCGATCACAAGTCAACGCGATGTGCGGAGCCCATGTCAGCCCGGCGTCAATTGTAAACCCGAGGTACTTTGAAGTGCCTACTTGTGGGATTTGAGTATCATTTAATACAATGTTTAGACTTCTTTTTATTGTATTTTTTAGCTGAAAATGAATAATATTTGTCTTATCAAGGTTTAGCATCATACCGTTAGCAGAAAACCATTTATCGATTTCATTTATCACCTTACAGAGGTCAGATTTTAAGTTTTCGAAACTGTCAGCATTAACTATAATGCAGGTATCGTCGGCAAACATAACGTATTCTACACCGGTACAAGCAGTTATTATATCATTTACTAGGATTAGGAATAGGTAGTTTCCGGCGACCGAGCCCTGCGGGACGGCACTGTCACCCGTTGACACCAGGTCTGACCTGGAGTTCCGAACATAAGTGCACTGCTTCCTGTTTTGTAGGAAAGACGCAAACGTTTTGTGAAGTGAGCCTGTAATACCATACTGTGACAACTTATTCAAGAGTAGAGGGTGGTCAATCATCTCGAAGGCGCGCGACAAGTCGCAGAAGATAGCGGCGACCTGCCGCGCGTCCTCGAGGTGGCCCAGCACTCGCCCCACCACGTCGCGCACGGCTTCACATGTGGATCGGCCGGGTTGGTAGGCGTATTGTTGTTTATTTAATAAACTATTTTCGGTAAAATGTTTCATCAGTGTATTACTAATCAGTCGTTCGAAAATTTTCGATATTATTGGGACAAGTGATATCGGCCGGTATGACTTGGGTAAAAGCACTTCACCTTTGCCCTTGTATACGGGCTGCACCTTTATTAATTTTAAGATATCGGGGTAGACCCCGGCGGTTACACATTCATTAAATAATAATAGTAGCAATGATATAAGTGATGGTGGTAGGCAATCAATGATATGTGTAGACATATCATTTATGTCCTTAGAGGTTTTTCTTTTAATTATTTTACATGTTAATATCATTTCGCTTAGAGTGAACGGGGTGAAAATTAATTTAGGAGGGAGTTCATTTAGGTAAGTTGATAGGTATTTGAGCGCAGTGGGTATGCAGGGCTTGGGGTTGTTCGCATTTGTTTCAACGTAGTACCTATTCAGGTGCGGTAATAAATTGAAAAGAACTTAAAAGAGTAGGTCATTTGGCAGTATTTAAACGTGACAACACTTTTGAGTATTTCATATAAAATTCCATAGTGGTGATCGTTTTGACAGTTCGAAAAAAGATGCTGATTTGACTTGCCAGTCATCATGCCTATTGGCATAGGAGTCAGATTTTGTTGATCACAAAAACTGTGTGATCCGATGCAAAATTACTTTGTTCACAAAAATCGAAGCATGTAAACTTCAAAACTAAAAAAGGTAGACAATAGGCGGTCTTATCGTTAAAAGCAGGGATCGGATATCGGTTTTTTTCTCCATACAAAAGAACGGTTGTAATTTCGGTCTTTGGTATATAAATTCTTTGTTAATGGAGTAATTCAAAAATACGATGTAGTTAATTACATAAAATAGTGTAAAACATTTTAAAATAGTGAACGATTACGGCACATTTGCACTTTTAATAAAATTAGAGTCTTTTCTAAATACTAGTTCTGATCGGTTAAAACTCTCCCAGACAAGTTTTGGGCAGATAAAGTACAGACGAATTATATAAAAATCTATAACAGAATGTTCGAAGTCTGCGGTGAATACTCATCATTTCATCAACTAAACAATGAGTTGGAATAAAAAGACGTGACCTATCTTACCTCTGCCTGATCCTCGGGTGAGACGATGAGTACCATGCCGATACCACAATTGAAGGTCCGCAGCATTTCTTCGTCGGATACAGAACCAGCGTCAGCGATCCATGCGAATACCTACAAAATAGATAATATAGGGTTTATTTACAATTCACATCACATCATCAGCCTATGATAGTCCACTGCTGGACGTAGGCCTCTCCTATTAACTATGCGTATAGACGTATTAGGAGGTAAATGCCCATGACGCTGCTGCTCATCATCAATCTTTTATCAAATAATGTCAGTGACACTTCAATCCCTCCAATCCAATTTCCCCTCCTCCTCCTCCAATTCAATTCACAGTGGACTTAATTCACAGTTTAAGCTTTTGGAAGCCAATGACAAATATCTCAGCCCGCAGATACGCGTATTTAATAGGAGAGGCCTATGCTCATTGCCTAGTAGCTTTTTGTGTATGTGATGTGAATAACACTAACAGAAAGTTCTACGTTTAAGGGTTTAAAGGTCGTTTCAAGGGTTTCACCCGTGCGGCCGCCTTCACCAGCCCGCGCTGTAGTGCGGGCAGGACCGCACGTAGCTGCGGGTAGCTCCCGTATGACAGTTACCGGGTGCACGTTCCACCAGTGCGCGTTGAGGCGGGCGCGCACCCACTCGGGCGTGACGCGCGGGATGTTGTCGAGCAGCCCGCCGCCCGTGATGTGTGCGGCCGCCTTCACCAGCCCGCGCTGTAGTGCGGGCAGGACCGCACGTAGCTGCGGGTAGCTCCCGTATGACAGTTACCGGGTGCACGTTCCACCAGTGCGCGTTGAGGCGGGCGCGCACCCACTCGGGCGTGACGCGCGGGATGTTGTCGAGCAGCCCGCCGCCCGTGATGTGTGCGGCCGCCTTCACCAGCCCGCGCTGTAGTGCGGGCAGGACCGCACGTAGCTGCGGGTAGCTCCCGTATGACAGTTACCGGGTGCACGTTCCACCAGTGCGCGTTGAGGCGGGCGCGCACCCACTCGGGCGTGACGCGCGGGATGTTGTCGAGCAGCCCGCCGCCCGTGATGTGTGCGGCCGCCTTCACCAGCCCGCGCTGTAGTGCGGGCAGGACCGCACGTAGCTGCGGGTAGCTCCCGTATGACAGTTACCGGGTGCACGTTCCACCAGTGCGCGTTGAGGCGGGCGCGCACCCACTCGGGCGTGACGCGCGGGATGTTGTCGAGCAGCCCGCCGCCCGTGATGTGTGCGGCCGCCTTCACCAGCCCGCGCTGTAGTGCGGGCAGGACCGCACGTAGCTGCGGGTAGCTCCCGTATGACAGTTACCGGGTGCACGTTCCACCAGTGCGCGTTGAGGCGGGCGCGCACCCACTCGGGCGTGACGCGCGGGATGTTGTCGAGCAGCCCGCCGCCCGTGATGTGTGCGGCCGCCTTCACCAGCCCGCGCTGTAGTGCGGGCAGGACCGCACGTAGCTGCGGGTAGCTCCCGTATGACAGTTACCGGGTGCACGTTCCACCAGTGCGCGTTGAGGCGGGCGCGCACCCACTCGGGCGTGACGCGCGGGATGTTGTCGAGCAGCCCGCCGCCCGTGATGTGTGCGGCCGCCTTCACCAGCCCGCGCTGTAGTGCGGGCAGGACCGCACGTAGCTGCGGGTAGCTCCCGTATGACAGTTACCGGGTGCACGTTCCACCAGTGCGCGTTGAGGCGGGCGCGCACCCACTCGGGCGTGACGCGCGGGATGTTGTCGAGCAGCCCGCCGCCCGTGATGTGTGCGGCCGCCTTCACCAGCCCGCGCTGTAGTGCGGGCAGGACCGCACGTAGCTGCGGGTAGCTCCCGTATGACAGTTACCGGGTGCACGTTCCACCAGTGCGCGTTGAGGCGGGCGCGCACCCACTCGGGCGTGACGCGCGGGATGTTGTCGAGCAGCCCGCCGCCCGTGATGTGTGCGGCCGCCTTCACCAGCCCGCGCTGTAGTGCGGGCAGGACCGCACGTAGCTGCGGGTAGCTCCCGTATGACAGTTACCGGGTGCACGTTCCACCAGTGCGCGTTGAGGCGGGCGCGCACCCACTCGGGCGTGACGCGCGGGATGTTGTCGAGCAGCCCGCCGCCCGTGATGTGTGCGGCCGCCTTCACCAGCCCGCGCTGTAGTGCGGGCAGGACCGCACGTAGCAGCGGGTAGCTCCCGTATGACAGTTACCGGGTGCACGTTCCACCAGTGCGCGTTGAGGCGGGCGCGCACCCACTCGGGCGTGACGCGCGGGATGTTGTCGAGCAGCCCGCCGCCCGTGATGTGTGCGGCCGCCTTCACCAGCCCGCGCTGTAGTGCGGGCAGGACGGACCGCACGTAGATGCGGGTGGGCTTGATTAGCTCTTCCCCTGTGGAAAGGAGTCAAGATGTTGGAAAATGTTCGTTTTCTACTTCACTAATGCTCGATTAATAGCTACATTGGTTTCAACCGGAATAGGTAGTAGTAATGTTATAATAGTTATTTATGTGGCTGGCGCATAATAAGAGGCATTAAACATGAGTGTGGTTTTATGAAACGAGCCATAGGCGAGTTTCATAATAAGATCACACGAGTGTTTAATGCCTAATTATGTACAGTCACATACATAACTTTATCTACATCCATATCATAAGTTTAGAATGACAATTTACCTTTATTATCATTGATATCCACTAAGTAATTAAATTACCTCTAAATATAAAAATTCAAATCAGTTGAAATCACTCAATTTGAGTAAGGATATCCTACAAGTTGAAGAAGTTGACTTCATAATGTTAAAATTAATATCATGACGACGATACTTTAATGTCAACATTATGATGCACTGTACTCTGTCTGTACTTTAATGTTAACATTATGATACAGCCACAGACACCGGTCTCTTAATATAGGTAATTACATTACCGCTTCTGAATACATAACAGGGAAATTATGATATGCATGTAGATAAATATAATTAAACTGTTAAACTCACGTGTATTTAGTCAATACGCGCGTTATGTTTCGAAACGTGGGCTCAGTGCTTATTAATGGAGACGTAGGCTCGCTAATTATATTTATAGTTATTATGTCTCACGAAAGTTTAAATTCAATTAGGTCTTATGTTGTCGACCGTGTGGTGACGACAGTAAGAATACTTTTGTCACCACCCGAAGTCTTCCCGTGGGTGTCATAAGTCGACTAAGGGATTCTTTAATGTCACTGATCATTTGTTGATAGAAGATTGATGGTAGATTTCATCAGGTGGGCAACAGCTTCATCATAGTGAATTGGATACACTACTGCTATCGCCAATCCGCTTGCCCTGCATAGCGAATATGGGTATTTACATCGTAATGCGTCTATACGCATAGTTAATAGAAGAGGCCTACGTCCAGCAATGGACTGAGATAAGCTGATGATGAGATAGTTCTTACACAACATAATTTATTAAGATAACATGATGGTCATCCACATTATTAGTGTGGCTAAAAACGGAGTATTATAATAGAAGCGAAGCGGTCGAGGTCCTAGACTAATCTCTTGCTCCAACCTATGACGTCTCTCGGAAAAAATCTTATAAGTATTAGTTATTGTTTTAATGATTTCTGCTAAAATGAAAAACAGTAACAAGATAGCTATATACACTTACCCAATGTCAATCCCTCCTTGCTAAACGGCGCTTTATCATTAAGCGTCAAACCAGCTTTCTTGACTAGCTTGTGAATCAGACTGAATCCGTTGCTATGCACTCCGTTCGACGGGAGACCGATGATCGTGTCGCCGACCTATAAATAAAGAAAATAAATATGGCTCCATGGGGATAAGGTTCTTCTTGTAACCCCATCAAGGCACTGGTCCTACGGAATAAGGGACAAGCTATCGGCTATAGAAACGGACAGTTCCGCCAAGTTTCTTACCGGTTCTTCTCGGGGTTGGTGGTGTAAGGTTAGAACCGGGAGTAGTTTTAATTTGATTTAACTTAGACTATTCAAAAGAGTTTGTTGCTATTCCAATTTGAATAAAGAATCATTTCGTCGGGGATAGTGCAATACCGCGTATCTAACACATGTCAATAAGATTCTTATTTCAAACATATTTCTATGGAATCTAATCTTTATTCGCATGTGTTAGTTACGCAGTATTGCACTATACCCGACGATTTGACTTTGACATCTCCGTGTCTTTTTTGTTTACAAGGGAGCGCTTATCTTGTGATCGTTTCAATAGCCGATACCACTCGCGGTTAGTCCAGTGCCTAATACTTGTGAGTAAATTAAGCGACGATAAACAAGATGGAAATAGTGGGTTAGTGAGGACAGCTACCCGATCCCGTACTACTACGGGAAAGTAGACTTAAAAGAGACCATTCATAGATTTTAAATTAATGAAGTGATATACAGGATTCTGAAAATATCGGGTGCGAGAGAAAGATAATTTGTGACCAACATTTTTTTCATATCAATGGATTCCATTACTATCCGGGATCAAAGGCTTTTATGGAATACAACAATGAATCCGATTAGAAGTCACAAATCTAAAAACGTTTTTTCATAAGCAGTAACGAGTATTCTACAACCATTGCCCTAAAAAAATTAATGTTAGAGATACTTTGGCATCACTAAAGGAAACGTCATTCGAAGTGTCAAAGGACCCCTCTTAGAACGACCTATAGTATCAGTCGTTATATAAATAATAAATAAATATCTTGCACAAATCAACCTAGTCCCACGGTAAGCTCAATTAAGGCTTGTGATGTGGGTACCAAGCGACGATATATATACAGGGTGGAAAAAGATTTTGGGTCAGTGAGGGCAGCTACTGGATCCCGTGTAGCTACGCGAAAATGGTCTTAGAAGACCTTCCCGCGATTTTAAATTAAAGAAGATTAGCGTTTTCAGATTTTCGAAAAAGTATACAGGGTGCGAGGAAATGGTCATTTTTGACAAACTTTTTTTTTGATGCCAATCGATCCTGTTTCTGTTCAGGATCAAAAGCTTGTATGGGACCAAAAAATTTTTTTCGGCTAGAAAAGCCACAAATCGGGTTTTAAAATTCCGATACAAATTGTATGAAAATTAAAAAATATTTTTTCACACTTAATTTTTTTATGCCAATCGATTCCAATCCTATCCAGTACCAATAGTTTCCTAGGGGTCAACTTCCGGCAACGTAAAAAAAAAAAAAACAAAAATAAAAAAAACTGTGTTCATACATTGACTATGGGAAAAAAGTGAAAATCAATTACATTATTTGTGACGCTAATTAATGTTGCTAATGATTTCATACAGTATTATTATTATCATTTAGCATAGGACGACTAATTATCGTGACAGATAAAATAATTAAGGTTTCACTTTTTTCCATAGTAAATGTATGAAAACGGTTTTCTTGAAATTTAGGCTTTTTTGTACATTGCCATAAGTTGACCCATAGGAAACTATTGGTACTGGATAGGAATGGAATCGATAGGCATAAAAAAATAGCATAATTTTTTAATTTTCATACAATTTGTATGGGAATTTTAAATCTCGATTTGTGGCTTTTCTAGCCGAAAAAAATTTTTTGGTCCCATACAAGCTTTTGATCCTGAACAGAAACAGGATCGATTGGCATCAAAAAAAAAGTTTGTCAAAAATGACCATTTCCTCGCACCCTGTATACTTTTTCGAAAATCTGAAAACGCTAATCTTCTTTAATTGAAAATCGCGGGAAGGTCTTCTAAATCCATTTTCGCGTAGCTACACGGGATCTGGTAGCTGCCCTCACTGACCCAAAATCTTTTTCCACCCTGTATATAATAGATACATATAGATATTTAAATACAAGACAGCCATGACCAAGGAACAAATATTTGTGATAAACAAATACACAAATAATGCCCTTGCCGGGATTCTAACCCGGAACCTCCAGCTTCGTAGGCAGGGTCACTACCAACTAGGCTACGGAGGCTGACGAATTATATGTGTGGGACTTACCGTTATATCCTGTATCTTGGGTAAAATGTGGCTTCTCTCGACAACTCCGAGCGCGAAGCCCGCGATATCGTAAACTCCCGGGTCGTACATGCCCGGCATCTCCGCTGTTTCACCACCTGCCAGTAACAAATGTAATGAGAGGAGAGGAAATAATAATCACCAAATAAAATTTAAAAACAACCAACTTCAAACGATTTCTCCAAGATCCTATCGTCTGTGGTTTCCATTATTGGTTTCCTAACATCAAATCCTACTGTCTGAATGCAAATTCTTGTAAATTAATGAAAATTACCAAAAGCGCTATACATATACCTAAAACATTTGAAGAGATCCCTCGATTTCTCCAAGATCCCATCATCAGACCCCAACTTGGTGGCAACGGGACCATAACGGGGTTATACACGTTTCATTACAAAAATTAAATCGGTTTATAATTTTCGGACAAATCAGGTGACATACATAGAACAATAAAAAATCAGTCCAATTGAGAACCTTCTCCTTTTAGCGCCATTACTGAGTATGTCGTTAACACATGGCGACCCAGCCAAGGTCAACAATTTACTACTATAGTAACCTGTCGTCTGTGCAGAAAGTGTAGGCGTCTGGTAACAAGGCACGCTCATACATCCCACGTGCCATGACTTTCCGAACAAGCTCTATAGTTACCTATAAGGGCAGCTTGCGCCTGCCTACAGCCTTCAGCCACTCCGGACACCACAGCCCTCGCTACGCTCACATCCAGCCTTCCACACGCCAAGTATTACAAGAACGTTAAAGGACTGGCGCCGTTGCAGAGTCTATCGTTACACATGGCGACCCAGCCAAGATCAACAATTTACTATGATGACCTATGTCGTATGTGCGGAAAGTGAAGGCGTCTGGTAGCAAGGCACGCTCATACATCTCACGTGCCATCACTTTCCAAACATACTCTATAGTTACCTATAAGGGCAGCCTGCGCCTGCCTACAGCCTTCAGCCACTCCGGACACCACAGCCCTCGCTACGCTCACATCCAGCCTCCCACACGCGAAGTAATCCAAGAATGTTAAAGGACTGGCTCCATTGCAGAGTATATCGTTACACATGGCGACCCAGCCAAGCTCAACAATTTACTATGATGACCTGTCGTATGTGCGGAAATTTAAGGCATCTGACTGCAAGGCGCGCTCGTACATCCCACGTGCCATCACTTTCCGAACAAGCTCTATAGTTACCTATAAGGGCAGCCTGCGCTTGCCTACAGCCTTCAGCCACTCCGGACACCACAGCCCTCGCTACGCTCACATCCAGCCTCCCACACGCGAAGTAATCCAAGAATGTTAAAGGACTGGCTCCATTGCAGAGTATATCGTTACACATGGCGACCCAGCCAAGCTCAACAATTTACTATGATGACCTGTCGTATGTGCGGAAAGTGAAGGCGTCTGGCTGTAAGGCGCGCTCATATATCTCACGTGCCATCACTTTCCGAACATGCTCTATAGTTACCTATAAGGGCAGCCTGCGCCTGCCTACAGCCTTCAGCCACTCCGGACACCACAGCCCTCGCTACGCTCACATCCAGCCTCCCACACGCGAAGTAATCCAAGAACGTTAAAGGACTGGCGCCGTTACAGAGTATATCGTTACACATGGCGACCCAGCCAACCCTAACAATTTACTATGTCGTATGTGCGGAAATTGAAGACATCTGACTGCAAGGCGCGCCCATACATTCCACGCGCCATCACTTTCCAAACACACTCTATAGTTACCTATAAGGGCAGCCTGCGCCTGCCTACAGCCTTCAGCCACTCCGGACACCACAGCCCTCGCTACGCTCACATCCAGCCTCCCACACGCGAAGTAATCCAAGAATGTTAAAGGACTGGCGCCATTGCAGATATATCGTTACACATGGCGACCCAGCCAAGCTCAACAATTTACTATGATGACCTGTCGTATGTGCGGAAATTGAAGGCACCTGACTGCAAGGCGCGCTCATACATCCTACGTGCCATCACTTTCCAAACACGCTTTATAGTTACCTATAAGGGCAGCCTGCGCCTGCCTACAGCCTTCAGCCACTCCGGACACCACAGCCCTCGCTACGCTCACATCCAGCCTCCCACACGCGAAGTAATCCAAGAATGTTAAAGGACTTGCTCCGTTGCAAAGTATGTCGTTAACACACATGGCGACTAGGTCGACGCCTATGGAGTTGTGTTGGTTTATCTTCTGGGCGATTTGCAGTTTGGTGCCGACGCCGTCTGATGCCAGGACTAGTACTGGGTCCTGCGATAAACAATTCGATAGGTTATAAATATAAGTAATTAATAGTTATTTATGTGGCTGGCGCATAATAAGAGGCATTAAACATGAGTGTGGTTTTATGCAACGAGCCCTAGGCGAGTTTCATAAGAAGATCACACGAGTGTTTAATGCCTAATTATGTACAGTCACATACATAAATTTATCTACCTCCATATCATAAATTTAGAATGCCAATTTACCTTTATTTACATTGATATCCACTAAGTAAAATACCTCTAAATATAACTATTCAAATCAGTTGAAATCAGCTCTCTGAATACATTTATTCTGATGTATGTATGGCAAACTTAACAAATTATTATTTCTGATTGAACTTTAGTTTCTGACCCATAGTAGATAACGTATGCCTTTTAACTTTAAAAAACATTTATGCCAAATAACAAGAAAGAAACATTCATTAGTGATAACTGATAAACAACAAGTAAAAAGAGAAACAGATACAAAAAAATAAACATTGTTACGGATCGGTAAAATTCAGCGTTTACGCTGCCTAGGCCAGCACAAGAGTGCCTACCGACAACCACGAACTGTTGCCTCTTTCTCTCGCACTTGTGAATTCGAATATAAGTGTGATAGGGAGGCTACACGTCAATCATGGTTCGCGTTAGTTTTCCGTTGTGACCTTTTGACGATGAGATGGCACAATGACACTACAAATTACATGGTCTTACTTTCACATTAACCTTTCGCTACACGTTGGCTTATTTTTATGTTTCCTTTCTATTTATCTTTATTCTTACCTTGTATTCCTGTTCGATTGCTTTCAATTGGAAGCATCCTCCAAAGCCACCGAGGCCGCCCAAGACGCCCGATCGGGATGTGGACCTACATCGAAGTAAGTATTGTAATACATGATTAAATAAATAAATACTCGTAGGTGTTCAGATGAATTTTTATCTACGAACAAATAAAACATGGAAGCCGCACGCCATACTAAATTGCCTTTCAAAAACGGTCCTGAATTTTAGTTGACAAGTGTCACCCCTTCTTCTAAGCATCACGGTAATGAATTTCAATATCAACCTATAAAAATTTAAACCGCCCTTTAAAAATTGTTGTGATTGGTCCATTATACTTTTGATTGGCTATATTCAATAAACATTTGTCAAAGATGTCCGGAATATGCGCGGTCTTAAGAAAAGCGCTATGTCATCTTGGCACAATAGAACAATTGTTTTGAGGGCATCTTTGAGCTGGCGTTAGACGTCCATGTTATATATGGTCGCAGATTCGTATAGAAGAATAAGCGAATTTCTCAAATAAAACTTACGGCATTTACTTTTAATCGTCAACTAGCCTAACCTAACCCAGTGCAGAGGTCCCCTGCTAACTATACTTTGTAAAGCTTTTGGAAATACCAAAAAAAACTCGCAGGAAATATCGAAAGTGCACTTAACTGCGAGATTTATACGTTTCGATTAAAGTCGCCATCAGATATATCGTAGCGTAAAACAATGGCTTTTCAAGGGCTCGATTTTGTGCATTAATTCACAGTATTTGATTTTTTGATCCTTTGTGCTTATCGTGCTCAACGCGCAAAACAATCAAGCACCTAAGTATCACATTGTATGCCCAAAAACGTCATACTATATTAAAAAAACTTGCCATAAACTCTAACATACCTAGCCAGTGGCTTGATAAGCGACACAAGAGAATCTCCCGCCTCAATATCCACTCCACTATCCTTATAAGAGAGGGACTTGGAGCTCTGAGTCTGCGCCCCTCCGAAGGGCTCTGTCAGCGGCGCCATGGCTTGCTTGAAGTTTTCCACCACGACCTGGTGTCCGCCTGGCGATAAAACTGTTACATACAAAACTCAAGCCTGTATAACTTTACAAATATGGTTTCTTTTACGGAGTTTAAGACCAGGTTAAGGCACTGGTCTCACCGCGACCGCGAGCTACTAAGCTATGAACTATCGGGTATAAACACGAGCAAAAGATACGCACTCCCGTGTAAATAAAAGAGACACGGCGATACTCGCCCAGCTATCAGCTATCACCGCCGGGGGTATCTTTTGTTCGTGTTTATAGCCGATAGTTCATAGCTTAGTAGCTCGCGGTGAGACCACTGCCTTAGGGAAATTTTATGCAACAGTGTAATGAAAGTGGCCAACTTCTCGCATTTTTATTTGTTAATTTGTGCAAATTATACTGTTATTGTGTCTAGATATCAAAATAATAATTATCCAGATACAGTTATAAGAGTGTAATACTTATACTTTGATCATAAGAACGTAAACAGACGGTCAAATGGTCACTTTCATTACAGTTATATGGATTTAACCTTTAGATCATTATTTTGTCACGACACCCAGAAGGAAAAATTTGCATAGTTTGTTACTCGTAGAAGAAATTATCCGAATATTACATTACGAACATGATTAGTGGGTGACCTGACTCATGGAATGACCAAGTAAAAAAAAATAAGTTGTGTACATTTTAAAACTATTTTAAGGGTTAACAAGGAGAATCAGCTCCAATAAATATTGCCAACAATGTAAACAAACCATTCAAAGAAATATCCATGTTCATAGTTTTATTGTATCAACGACGTGGGATAATAATGTAGTAAGAGTTAATGAAATAACTCATGTATTTTGGCAGTTAGATAACGCGGAATAGAAAAGCAATTTTGAATTAAAAAAAATCCAGAGTGTTTACATTTTCCAGTATTGACTTTATATAGGGATCGATACCAACCTTCCTTGCCCAGATTCTGCACAGTGCCAATGAGCTGTATCTCAGGAACAGACTCTAGCACCTCGTTGAGGCACACGGGGTCCACGATGATCACCATCCCCACTCCACAGTTGAATGTTCGCAGCATCTCGAAGTCAGAGACGCCACCTGGTGTTTAGTATATTGATATTTGTTAGCCTTTTTATCAAAATCACTTTGCTTTTAGCACTTAACTTTTTTTTAAGATAAAAAAAGTAAAATGAACAGTAAAATATTCCTCTGCCACTGTCGGTCACGTGACATGTGTCTTATTGTCAACACCATAAAGTTGAAAATACGTCTGTGGTACGTCACCTTAGTTGCAGAGGGATATCTTAAGTGTACAAACCTTACAAAAATTGTAAATATTTTTTAACTAGCCATTCATAAGACTGTTTTTTGCCATAAACACTATTCCTATGTAAAATAAGAGCGATGGCAGAAAGAAAAATCTAATGATTTAAAAAAGCAAATCAAATAGCAAATTACATTTAACCCTACCAGGTGTTATAACACCGATACTTTTTAGGGTTCCGTAGCCCAAATGGCAAAAACGGAACCCTTATAGATTCGTCATGTCCGTCTGTCCGTCTGTCCGTCTGTCACAGCCGATTTACTCGGAAACTATAAATGCTACAGTAACGAAATTTGGTGAGAATATGTGTTGTATGAACCGCTACAGGATTATGATACTAAATTGTAAAAAAAACCATTGGGGTGGGGGCCCTCC
This sequence comes from Thaumatotibia leucotreta, assembly GCA_025490895.1. Lineage (NCBI taxonomy): Eukaryota > Metazoa > Arthropoda > Insecta > Lepidoptera > Tortricidae > Thaumatotibia > Thaumatotibia leucotreta. Next base: position 23,545 of record JALPQI010031343.1, read on the forward strand.
ATACATGTAACTGAGGGATAGAAATTTTTTTTTAGTTTTACATAAGCGTGTGGGGTATCAATAGAAAGGTCTTTGAAAATGATATGAAGGTTTATACATCATATTTTTATTTAAGCAAATCGTTTTCGAGATATCAGCTCTCAAAGTCTGAAAAATGTGTCCCCCCCCCTCTATTTTTTAAACTACGCGATATAAAATTCTGAAAAAAATATATGTTATGCACATTAATAAACTCTATCAACGATTTTTGGTTTGATTAAATTATCTCCTATAGTTTTTGAGGTAGGTTGATTTAACTGTATTTTTTTAATAATAAATTGATAATGGTACGGAACCCTTTGCGCGCGAGTCCGACTCGCACTTGGCCGGTTTTATTTTTTGCTTTTTGTAGTGTAGTAAGTGACTGACAAAATACCAAAAACTCCAAAAAAACCTGGGTTAACATTTTTTTCTGGTTTCATGTTTTTCTGATTTAGTAAGTATTTGAGCGGCTAGAGGCAACTATGAGAATACAAATGAAACGAGGGTTTCATTCAAATTTTAACTCACCCTTAGCCTGCAACCATCCAAAGATAGGTTTGATCTTCCACTTGGTAGCATCCAATGCAACCTTCACTCCAGCCGGGAGTACCCTTGGAATGTTCTCCAGCAGACCTCCACCCGTTATATGGGCCATGGCTTTGATGGACCCTTTCTTGATGGCTGGTAGAAGCGCATTCACGTATAGGCCGGTTGGTTCGAGGAATTCTTCGCCGAAGGTTTTGTTTGTGGTGCTGAATGGGGCTTTCTCGAAGTAGCTGTGGGATGAAAATTTTGGAAATTGTGACATTTGATCAAGCTCTGAACACTGATAACAATACTGATGCTTGAAATTAAATAGGTTAAAACAGGATCCATTAATCAGCCAGTCAGCCTCCGTAGCCTAGTTGGTAGTGACCCTGCCTACGAGGTTCCGGGTTCGAATCCTGGCGAGGGCATTATTTGTGTATTTATTTATCACAAATATTTTGTTCCTTGGTCATGGCTGTATGTGTATTTAAGTATCTATATGTATCTATCTATTATATATATCGTCGCCTGGTACTCACATCACAAGCCTTAATTGAGCTTACCTTGGGACTAGGTCGATTTGTGTGAGATGTCCCAAGATATTTATTTATTTATTAATGGAGGCGTTGATGTACCAAGTTTTTTGCGATTTTGTTTATTTTAGTAGCTATGCAAGAAGTGTGTTGTATCTATGTAACCTGAGTATCTTTGTTGATGTTACCTATACAAGCTCGTTTTTTATAACCAACCAATTTTTGTTCACTGTATATCTGCTTTCAAAACAGTGATACGTGCTTCATACGTGCAGTCATATGTGCCTAGAGATCTGTTTTAAATGGTACCAAAACGTATGTTCTTTTTATTTTTCCATGTCTATTATTGAACTTAATTTTGTGATTGCAATACAACTCTCACTAGTGTCGTTATCAATTTGTGTAATTTTCTATTAATTTAGTCGTCGAATACCTATCACTCCTCTCTCTACACACCTGTGTCCAGTCTCCAACATGATCTTCTGCACCAGGCTGTACCCGTTGCTGTGCACGCCAGTGGACGCCAGTGCTAGCACGTCTCCCGCCCTGATCTCTCTACTGCGAGGCAACTTGTGGTAGTCACTACAGCAATACACACCTGTGTCCAGTCTCCAACATGATCTTCTGCACCAGGCTGTACCCGTTGCTGTGCACGCCAGTGGACGCCAGCGCTAGCACCACGTCTCCCGCCCTGATCTCTCTACTGCGAGGCAACTTGTGGTAGTCACTACAGCAATACACACCTGTGTCCAGTCTCCAACATGATCTTCTGAACCAGGCTGTACCCGTTGCTGTGCACGCCAGTGGACGCCAGCGCTAGCACGTCTCCCGCTCTGATCTCTCTACTGCGAGGCAACTTGTGGTAGTCACTACAGCAATACACACCTGTGTCCAGTCTCCAACATGATCTTCTGCACCAGGCTGTACCCGTTGCTGTGCACGCCAGTGGACGCCAGTGCTAGCACGTCTCCCGCCCTGATCTCTCTACTGCGAGGCAACTTGTGGTAGTCACTACAGCAATACACACCTGTGTCCAGTCTCCAACATGATCTTCTGCACCAGACTGTACCCGTTGCTGTGCACGCCAGTGGACGCCAGCGCTAGCACCACGTCTCCCGCCCTGATCTCTCTACTGCGAGGCAACTTGTGGTAGTCACTACAGCAATACACACCTGTGTCCAGTCTCCAACATGATCTTCTGCACCAGGCTGTACCCGTTGCTGTGCACGCCAGTGGACGCCAGCGCTAGCACCACGTCTCCCGCCCTGATCTCTCTACTGCGAGGCAACTTGTGGTAGTCACTACAGCAATACACACCTGTGTCCAGTCTCCAACATGATCTTCTGCACCAGGCTGTACCCGTTGCTGTGCACGCCAGTGGACGCCAGTGCTAGCACGTCTCCCGCCCTGATCTCTCTACTGCGAGGCAACTTGTGGTAGTCACTACAGCAATACACACCTGTGTACAGTCTCCAACATGATCTTCTGCACCAGGCTGTACCCGTTGCTGTGCACGCCAGTGGACGCCAGTGCTAGCACGTCTCCCGCCCTGATCTCTCTACTGCGAGGCAACTTGTGGTAGTCACTACAGCAATACACACCTGTGTCCAGTCTCCAACATGATCTTCTGCACCAGGCTGTACCCGTTGCTGTGCACGCCAGTGGACGCCAGTGCTAGCACGTCTCCCGCCCTGATCTCTCTACTGCGAGGCAACTTGTGGTAGTCACTACAGCAATACACACCTGTGTCCAGTCTCCAACATGATCTTCTGCACCAGGCTGTACCCGTTGCTGTGCACGCCAGTGGACGCCAGCGCTAGCACCACGTCTCCCGCTCTGATCTCTCTACTGCGAGGCAGTTGTTTGTGGTTGTCCACTACTCCTACTGCGAAACCGGCCAGGTCGTATTTGCCGATGTCGTACATGGTGGGCATTTCTGCGGTTTCGCCACCTGATGGAAAATTTTGGCAATATAAACCCCATATTAATGAAGAAGATTAAACTTTGACTACGTGATATTGAGTAAAAATCATCGCAACCGTAAAGTGCGTAAAGTTGAGAATAAACACGCGACGTCTGTGAGACTTGCACTTCATCATAGATTAATAAATATTGTGAGAACATACGCCAACGGAGAACATACCGTCGCCACCATGTTAAACTTACCAATCTGCATTTTTTTGTTTTTTGTAACGTGTCAACTTTATTTTTACAAGTCAAAGTCTAAATTGCGACTGAAAAACAGATTGGTAAGTTCAGCATCTCCAATCCATGATTGCCAATCCGCTTGCCCAGCGTGGCGATTATGGGCATTTACCTCCTAATGCGTCTATACGCATAGTTAATAGGAGAGGCCCACGTCCAGCAGTGGACTAACATAGGCTGATGATGATGATGATGAAGTTCAGCATGGGGGCGATGATACGGCCACCAAGAGGCGAAAACGAGAACGACTTCCATGGCATTATTTACCCAACATATTTACTTCTATTGCTATACGAAACAAGGAAGGATGAAAAACAATAATGCTTCCAGTACAAAGGACGCTGCAAAGAATGTCCTTTAAAACACTGTATGAATATGTACAGTACCGGCCAATAATATATCACATACAGGTTTTTTTCAGTAGATTTATTTTTATTTTTGTAAGTGTTTTTCACACTTTCCACCTCACGACTATAGATAGTCTTGGCATAGGCCTTTACACTAGCGATGAAAAAACTGGTCATCACGTAGTGATTTTTTCATAAAGAGATTTTGCGTAAGGCATCGATTTCTTAGTAAAATTCTTTTTTTTACTACAGCTATTTTAGCAATATGCTGTGTCTCCAATTGCAATTCACAATACTTAATTGCAGTATTCATCATTAAACTGTGCAAAAGTACCAAAATAATATGCTATCTACATGCGAACATGTGCCGCTTACTCTATACACGCTCATACAAAAAGTCACGAATGTGATATATTATTGGCCGGTACTGTAACTGTTATAAAGAAGAAATAAGTAAATTGATACTTACCTAGCAACGCGCAGCCAGACTGTATGCAAGCATCAGCGATACCACTAACGATAGTAGTCGCCACATCGACTTGTAATCTTCCGCAAGCCATGTAGTCCAAGAACGCGAAAGGCTCTGCGCCGGCGCAGAGGATGTCGTTCACGCACATAGCGACGAGGTCTTGGCCGATGGTGTCGTACTTCTTTAAGGTTTCCGCGATCTGTTAGAACAGTGAATAAATGGGTCAAAATTCTTTTCGTTGTCTTGTTTCATACCACTCAAATTGATGTTTCCTAATCATGAATTGATTACAGCGCCATCTATAGCAAATTCAACGCAACGGAGAGTTGTCGAGTTTGCGGACGATTGTGGTAGACATACGTCTTTAAGTGGCTTAAGGTTGTGGTACCTTCGAAACACTACGTACAGATGTCGCTAGTGATTAGCTTCACAATACCATTGACTAAATTCGCTGTGATCGACGGAAGGTAGTCTGGTGTAATTGGAAGCACGTTGAACCGGCAATCCAGAGGAAGCGGGTTCGAATTCCGTGACAACCAGAGTCTTTCGTAGTTGATTTTTTCTATGGTAAAAACATCTGTTACGACATTGTGGGATCATACCACTCTGTCACGCTTTTTGCTGTTTCAACTCAGTATATAAAAAGAATCCGGTGCACTTGTATTTTTTTTTCACGCTAGATTTTAATCCATACATCAGAAATTGAAAACAAAACATCATCTCATACAAAAATCACCACTGCGTCACGTTTTTAGGGACACAAAATAAGACAACGAAAAGAATTTTGACCCTAATGTCTCAATTCTCTAGTCTAGGGAAACTACGAGTACAGTCGTTTTGCAATATTTAACCTTTATAAGTTGAATGTTGATATGGTTACAATAAAGTTAAGGTACGATAGTTAATTTTTTAAGTGAGAGACTTGAAACTTCCTCAGTGATTTTGATTATAGAATTATTTTCGTGTAGGAAAAGGATTACGACTCTCTAACTGAACAGACTGTAAACTCCATTCGTTCTTATATACTACTTACAACTACTAATTAATAAGCAAAAAGTAGTTCGAAGTTATTTTCCTAGGCAAGTACAGTCAAGTGCAAAAATAAGTATCGAAAGAATTCGCTCATAAATATGTTACGACGTTCTTATTACACAGAATTAGAGTGCACTGGGACATGTTTTTGAACATTTTTGTGTACACCTTATTTTGTCTTTGACTGTACTATTCTGGCAAGCTGGTAGAGTCCGTTGAACCACTCACTTGCTTTGATTTTTGCGATAGACTCTATGTCTATGTAAAATAAGAGTGCTGACATGTAACAAAAGCTACATGAAGCAAGTGAGTGGTGAAGCATCCCAGCCGGCCAAGTACCCCTCGCCGATGGGTCCCGGTGGCTAATGACTCGATATTAAACAATAGTAACACTGCAGAGTACACATTCTAATTACTAGTTAACGCACGTACCTTTAGCTTAGTTCCGACTCCGTCAGTTCCCTGCACTAAAACAGGGTCCTTGAGAAGCGGATCCATAGCAGCCAGTTGGAAGAGTCCACTGAAGCAGCCCAACCGACCAAGTACCCATCGTCGATGGGTCCCCGTGGCTAACGACTCGATATTACACAATAGTAACACTGCAGAGGGGTGCACATTCTAATTACTAGTTAACGCACGTACCTTTAGCTTAGTTCCGACTCCGTCAGTTCCCTGCACTAAAACAGGATCTTTGAGAAGCGGATCCATAGCAGCAAGTTGGAAGAGTCCACTGAAGCATCCCAGCTGACCAAGTACCCCACGCCGATGGGTCCCGGTGGCTAGCAACTCGATATTACATAATAGTAACACTGCAGAGGGGCACACATTCTAATTACTAGTTAACGCACGTACCTTTAGCTTAGTTCCGACTCCGTCAGTTCCCTGCACTAAAACAGGGTCCTTGAGAAGCGGATCCATGGCAGCCAGTTGGAATAGCCCACTAAAGCAGCCCAACCGACCAAGTACCCCACGCCGATGGGTCCCGGTGGCTAGGGGCTCGATCTTGCGCACTAGTAACGCTGCGGCGTCGATGTCCACACCAGCTTGGAGGTAGGACAGACCGTTTATCCTGGAGATGGATAGGTTTATTAAAAAAATATAATTGGCTGTCATTTCTGCGTGGAAATAGTTATTCCCTATTTACATTTCTTTCTCCTTGCTTACTCCTTTATATTATTTAATTAAATTATTACGTAGATATCGTCAGGCACGGATCCAGGGCGTCGGTAAGGGGGCAGCACTGCCCTATGACATGATAGTATTTTATACTCAAAACAGCACCTAGGCATACATAAGTTCAGTATGAGGGGGGGGGCACTAGGGTGGTAAGCAGACCTCTAATAATTGAGTTAATGTTCAGATATTTTTGAGCATCGTAGCCACTCCGATATATCTGATGGCAACCGTACTCCATCTCAACCGAACCATTTAAACGTAAAAACGGTAACAGACAGGACAGATAGGCAAGGGACACCTTCCGAGATAGGACTGTAAAAACTTATGATTGTAATAAATTACCAACATCTTGTGATAAGTACTTGAAAATAAATATTAATATAAATATAAGATCATTATTTAAATTTATTCAGAGATTTATCGTACGTGTTTTTATACAACCACATGAGTTAAATTATTGGTAAATATCGGAACGCAACAAAACGTCAAAACATAAATTGACATTGACATTCCGTCACGATGACGTTTCAGCTTGTGTTGCCAGAAGTACGATAATTACCGTATATATAAGATATTTTTATCCGTGGTGCAACTCGGTCACGACTAATAATAATGATCTCGATAAATCGTACGAAAACACGAAGAATAATTTACAAAATCTAAAAGTTTATACTGTTGCCATTAGTGTAGTGGCCTCTCAGTTGCAAGAATTATATTTTCAGAGACATTCTGGCCCGAAAAGGTTGAAAGGTACCGAAGCCGAAGTACAGTTGAAGTGAAGTGACAGTTGTTTGAGTAGTCGTTTGGTCGATTATGTGTTTTGAGTTCGAATTTTGTAAGATATTATAGAGATAGTATATATACAGGGTGGTTTCAAATTAGTCACGGATACCTTAGGGTATGCATGTGTTCATGATAAGGAATCATTTTACTTATGGGACTCATATCGAAAAATCGAAAAAATAAAATCACTTTCTATGAAAATGTTGATCACCCGATGAAACCACTTTGTATGAAAAGGCGATTTTTTTTTTCAAGATTTCGATATGAGTCTCATAAGGAAAGTTGTCCGTTATAATGAACACATGCATACCCTAAGGTATCCGTGACTAATTTGAAAGCACCTTATACCTATAAGATAGTATTTTTAAAATTTTCACGGTTTTTTCGTTTCGCCACCTGGCAACACTGCTGTCCGCTAATCAGCCGCCATCTTCATCTTCTTATTAGGTTTATTTTTTAGTATTATGTTACGATTATTGGAAACTATACTAGCCGAAATTGATTTTAGAATGGTTGTTTACACTCCTAACCCATCTTCGTAATTTTGCGTCACATCATTGGATATAATTTTTTTTAAACAGCGAAACAAGGTCATTTTTCCGATGGAGTCTGAATCGAAGGAAGAACATCCAGAAATTCGTGTAAAAGTTGAGGTGATATGCGAGAGTATCTGTGTGGAAATCGAGCCACAAGACTACGTGTGGACAGAAGAACGTCCGTGCTATCATGGTATAAAAGTCGAACCGTCTAGTTCGAAGGAGAATTGTAATGTGGACAGAGCGGCCACTGAGGCGAGGCAAAAAGCGACATGCTCAGCAGTGCAAGTGCTTAGGCCTGTAATGAAACAGCCAGAACAACTAGAACAAGGTACAACCACAACAGTTTTCCAGTATTTAATTACGTCAGAAGATTTCACACAATTATCTAGATAAGTTATCTTTGATAGATAACTTTACTGTCCTGCTCCTAATGTGTTTGCGAAATGTTGTCAATCTAGGTCAGGTTGCACCAAACCATCGGTCACCATTAAATTGTCTGCTAATGGAAGATTCATAGTAATCTGCTGGGTAATGAAGATCGCTTGTCAAATGTGGTTGTTGCAACCTGCCCTTCGTTTAAACTTTAAACATGTAAGGTAGGAGATTATTATTATATAAAATAGGGTGGGCTATTTGATTGTTTAGATTCATAGTGTTCAAAATAAACCCTTTATAGGGCACCAGTCTCAAATTGTATTTTTTTCTGGTAGAGAATTTTTCGTACTATAATGGCGTTGAGGCTTGAATCCATGATTTTTTTGAGTCTTGCCCGTTAAAGGGTTAACTTACAATATTCATTAATTAATATTTATTAAATAATCCCCTAGTATTTTACAATATAATATACAATAATAGTCACTATTTATTTATAAATATAAGAAAAGATTGTTAAAGGTGTAAGAAATGTTAGGAGAACTAGATAAAATCCTGGCTGGACATGAAATAAGGTTTATTGAACATTAACCTAGTGCTCGGCATTTCAGTACATATCATCATTTGGCACAATATTTTACTTCTAAGCAAAATTATTAAGAATACCTAGTTAACACTTTTGCGGTAGGGTCTTTCGCCCCTTACAAATTATGATTATTAATAAGTTAAGCTAATTGCTGCAGCGAAAGTGCTAAATCACTATCAGTTTAATGATGACATTTGAGCATGATAATCTTTATGAAGTTTTTTTATAGCTTTTGTAATGAACACCAAAGTTTTTCATGATTACTCCAATTTCATTTTTGTTTGATAATATCTTGCTGACATTCTGCTGACCATGCCAATTAATTACTCATATAACATATCAACCTCTCAGGGTATCAAGTATTGAACATAGCATGTTAAGTGCTAGGATATTTAAGTATAAAAAATAAACAATGATTTCAGTAAATGACGTTATTAATATTCATTTTTTATTATGATATTTGCTTAGGCTTACTAACTGGGATAACTATTAACAAATCAGCAGAAGCGCTAGTATTAAAACTCTTTTACTAAGCAGATCCAAAGACATACTTTCATTTACTTAATAAGTAAATATAAATTATGAGGAATTCTAGGACATTTGTTCCATTAACTGACAATGTTGTTGTTACAGGTAAAACTACAGAAAACTACCAGAGTGAGACACCTCAGATTTACCAATGTGCCCACTGTATTTACGCCACACCCATAAAATTCACGTTAGTACGCCACTTAAAGATACACACTGAATCTAACAGAAAACTTAAATGTGAGCAATGTAACTATACTACTAAAGTCAAACAAAGATTAATACACCACAAGAAGAAATGCACTGGTGGTAACAAGCCTTATAAATGTCTCGAATGTGGTTTCGCCAGTTCCTCTAAATGTAGTTTAAGAACTCATATAGTGATTCATGGTGAGAAAACGTTCAAGTGCGATCACTGTAGTTTCGCAACGGCCCGAAAGTCGTCTTTATTATGTCATAAAACTAAACACAATCGTGAGATACGATGTGGACAGTGCAGTTATACGACTACTAGACAGTCAACATTAGTACGTCATTTACAGACACACTCGGATGAGAAACCCTACAAATGTAACCAATGTAGTTACACTGCTACTAGCATAGCAAATTTACGTGTCCATGTAAAAAATCACTTAGATGTAAAACCTTACAAATGTGACCAATGCAGTTTTGAAACTGCACACAGACATAGTTTACGGGGTCATAAAGATGTACACACTGGTGTAAAGCCTTTCAAATGTGCGTACTGTAATTACGCTTCTCCACGCAAGACTAATGTAAAAAACCACGAAAGGATACATACCGGCGAGAAACCTTACAAGTGTAAGCAATGTGAATTTGCTAGTGCGCACAAAGGTAGCTTACGAGAACATGAAAAGATACACACTGGGGAGAAGCCATACAAATGTTCCTATTGTGATTACGCCAGTGTCCAGGATCGAAATTTACGAGCCCATGAAAGGATACACACCCATGAGAAACCTTATAAATGCGACCAATGTAATTATGCAAGTGCCAACAAACATAACTTACGAAACCATATAATGTCACATACTAATCAGAAGCCCTATAAATGTGATCAATGTGATTTTGCAACCGTACACAAACATAGTTTACGCAAACACGGAATCATCCACACTGGTGAAAAGCCTTATGAATGTGATTTATGCGATTTTGCAAGTGCTCGTAAATATACTTTAGCCAACCATTTAAAAACACACAGTCAGACTACATCCTCCTCAAGCTCGAGAATATATGCTAAGCAAGCTTTTGTAAACGAGGAAGCAGTAAAGTAAGGCGATAAAATCTGTATAATTCTTACAGACTTGTGTACATTTCTTATAACTGTGAGGTCCACTAACGTAATGAGGAATGATCATTCATTTATTGAAAATTGATGATGGGCAGCAGTTGATGATGATCAATTTATCATACTGAGCATGCTGCTGTGGTTGCCAATCTGTTTGCCCAAAGTGACGATTATGGACATTTTCCTCCTAATGCGTCCATACTCATAGAGAATAGGAGAGGCTTATGTCCAGCAGTGGACTGGAGGCTGATGATGTGGATGTGATGAGCGTCATTGTGATCTCTGTATTTTATACTATTGAGTAGAAATTAGCTGATTTTTTTTATTGACTCTTTGACTCGTTTCCTCTACAAAACAGAAAACTATTGAAATCATATAGGTATCATATGCGGCGTTCATGGCAAATTCGTTCGTAACAGTTATAAAGCAGTACGTGTGTGGCTTGGGTGCGGTCATGAGTGGTTTGTGTGTTTAATTGATAGCTGTAACCATTTTATAGGATTTACAAAGACATCAGATTTTTTTAATAACTATAAAATAAAGATGTGTACATTCTGCCCCTTCTACTGTCGTGTGTATTTTTTTTAAATATAATAAACAACATTATAATTATATAGAATAATAAAATACGGCCGACTCATTGACCTTCCACAAAAAATATATTTATCAAAAGTATACGGAAAATTGGTATCGGATTTGTTAATTTTTTGCAAGCTCTTTCGATTAAACACATAAGCTTGATGTGGCCACAGCCAAGCTAAAATGACACAGTGAGTAGGTATGTAAGCGTAATTTATTAAAATAGACTACCCATCAATAAATCTATCGAACAATAGATTAGATCTCATGGAAAGGGATCAAGCCATTTTGTAACTGCAAATATAAGAACTTTGCGTAAATTTTTGTTGTTATTCGTCTTTCTCCTTATTCTTCTTATATATAAAGGACATTCATGTCCTCTATCCTCTCCATTTCCATCCCATTTGGTCCCCTTCTTTGATTTTAAGAAATAATTAAAACGTATATAGTCTAGTCTGTCTCTAAACTGCATACTTTCCAGTACTTAATGTTTTCTTAATATTGTACTAGTTGCATCTTAGTAGGTTATCGGAAAAAAATAGTTATCATTATCAATTATTGTGTCCCGTATTGGCTGTATTGTTATGTAGGGAGCGTCAGGTTGACAGGACCATGAAGAATTTTACAGTGAGTGTATGTCCAATATGTACCTAGTACTTATTTGGGTAATTTTTTCTACTTGTGCTTAGGTTGTGTGATGCTTTTATAAGTTTTATATGAACTCGGACTATGACAAGAGGCCTGCTTTCGTGAACACTGGACACATTTGATTTAGCGAAGGAAAATGAAATGCAAAATGCGAAGAATGTAACATTTATTTTGAAAAGTAACATGAAATGCAGATTGTTAACTTTGAGTAGTACAACAACGATACAAGTTGAAATGCAAAATGGAATGTGAAGATAATACTCATTACATTACTCAAGTATGATTATGCGAGGTGAGGCATGCTGAAACAAACAACACTTGTCAAAAAAAGTGAAGAAAATGTGATCAATCAATTACCCTCAATACTAACAAACTTACCTAACTGTACCTGTGCCATTGATATGGGTAAAAAAATCAATAATATAAACTACTAAAGAGTGGCCGCAGGCAGGTCGACATAGATCAGATTTGAGAAAATTGGAGGAGGCCTTTCCCCAGGGGTGGGACACTATAGGCTCACAATAATAATAAAAAAATAAACTACACATATCCTTTTCGAAAGAATCTATATTGTTTAATATCTTTTTAAACAAGTTCTTTGTTACCCATCAATCACAGAAGAGAGATATCCAAGAGAATTCCCATAAAATTTGCGACACATTTAAATTAGCCTAAAATATCCACAGGAGATTTTTTACTTTTAATTCATTCCCTAAACGGACGAGGTTACTATGAAAATAAGAGCAAATAACGTATGCGGAATTAAATCTGCACAAAGTTTAATATTATATTAAATAAATGATATCATTATTATTTTCTTGAACATGTACGTTTTTTAATATCGATTTTAACAAGTATTCATGCAAGATAAAAACTACTTGAATCCAAAGTGTATAACTTTAGTTTTATGATACTTTATCCATTGATGTCGAAAAAACAAATGTTAGCATTTTTCTTGCCTCTAATTTTATCTTCTGTAGGAAAACTTTTTAAATAAAAATCCTTTGCTCATTATATTTCATATTCTTGTTAATTGGTCTATTGATACTTACTTATTATGCTAAAAATATTTAATTGAAATTAGCTATAAGTCGTTCACCGTGACATCCGTTACTGAAAAAGCAGTGTTTTTTACACTTTTTGATCAAATGGCGAAGTCATATTTTCAAAGTTGTTTATTTTTATTTTCCGTGTTGATAGGCTTGCTCTTTGTTTATGTTTCGTAATGCCCATGGTTTGAGGATGTTTTTCATCAATTTTGTTGTCATATTTAGAAGTATTTCTGAGCTCCCTGTTCGATTTTGTGATTCGGGTTAACGTAATTTCCTTTATTCGAGCTCTTTCTGAAAATTGGCTGTAGCCAAATTGTTACATTACACTAGGGTTTCTAATATCATTTATTTGAAACGAAAAGAATGCGAGATTTTTATAAAACAGTGTTTCAAATCTTGCCTTCTTCTAAAAAATCAGAATCATCGTCGATTTTGGCCTTAGCAAATATGTCTTGTGGAAAATACATGCAGTTGTGCGACATTGTTCTACTCAATTGGCCATAATTTCTAAAGAAAGATGCCAAACCCGACAAAACTATCCAATTTAATTAACAATTGTATACAAATTAATTTAGCATTGAAACACAAGTTAAATTTAATTTTTTTATTTTGTTTTTACTTGTTCAAAATTTGTGCAAATTTCACTCCGCATACGTTACCATGTTTACTAGGATGACAAACACAAATATGTATTCATATGTATGTATGTATGCTTAAGAACTTTTGTTGAGAGTGATGCCCCAAGCCAGGCAAAATGATATAAACATGCATTTAATGTAAAGATAAACAAAACAAATCGAATGAGTATCAGAATAACGTCTTTCAGTTTATAAATAGATAGACTATCAAAATCTTGCTGAAATATTGTTAACAGGGCACTCTTTATTCTAATGTTACTAGAGAGTTGGCAAAAAACTAAAACATTAGTACACTTATAGCTCCGGATTACCATTTTAATATTTTGGAGCAAAGTGATGTAAGTGTTGATGGGATGATGGCCATTTCTTTGAGCGTTTCAACCGCCGCGACTTCGGTGGCAACATTATTACCCGATTTCCGTGGGTATCTCATACATTTTTTAGATATCTTGGTAGTTGTCAACTACGTCTACCCAGATAGGTATCCAAAAGTTCTTGCATCTCTCACGGGATTCGTGTGATAAGGCTGCCACCGAAGTTAAACGCTCGGAGAAATGCCCATATCACTAAATTCTATGAAACATGTTTAGAAAGTTTATATTTTCATAATATTAAACATATCTATACTTTGACCAGGGCTTTTCTAACGGCAACGATAAAGGCTGATGCTGAGGTAGACATATAAAATGGAAATCATACTGACACATCCACGTTAGATAAAAATATTTGCTATTAATTACATCACGGAAAAAACGAACAAGCTGTAAGACGGTAATGATAATAAACATTAACAGCTGCCACGACAGTAAACCGTGATTTATCGACCCCTAGGCCAAACCAAACACTTATCATTTCATCATTTATACAAGTAAATTTGAATATAAAAACACCCGACACAATACATAATCTTTATACTTGGACATTTACTTAGGTACTTAGTGCAATATATCTATGTATATCCTGCACTGCTTGCCAAAGTATAGCAGCAAAAAATATAAAAAAGGTAGCTCATAAAACATTTGAACGGTCAATATATCGGCGAGTTTTTATTAATCGCCCCTATTAAATATCCTATTTTTCTAGTTCTACGCACTCAGCAACCTCAGTCGTTGGCCCTAATGGGGACTCTAGAGATTACCCTATGTCACTTACTTGGAGAAGGCTTTATGCGCGATGTCCTTCCTATACTGCTTGCCAGGGAAGTCGATAGCCCCCGCAGCTGCTGCCACGAGGGACGCTGCTCGAGCACAGACCAGCAACACTGCCGCCAGCGGTCACTACGAGTAGAGTACCATAATATGTCATTACCCTACCACTTACTTGGAGAAGGCTTTATGCGCGATGTCCTTCCTATACTGCTTGCCAGGGAAGTCGATCGCCCCCGCAGCTGCGGCGGCCGCAGCCGCGGCTGCCCTGAGGGACGCCGCTCGAGCACAGACCAACAACACTCGGCCGCCGGCCGTCACTAAAGTCCCGTTTGCCCCGCGGGCTACACCGCTGTGGAACACTACTACGCCCGGGTTCGATTGAACTTGGGAGAGACCTGGAAAAAAGAATAGTTTTAGCAGATCGTATATAGTCAGGAGAAACGAATTTGGCAGTAGCAGTAGGAACAAAAATCTAAATGCATCTCTTTTTTGGAGTTGATAATATTAAGAAAGAGGTGGTATGATCATCTCTGTTTATGTCTCGAGTAATGCCCTAGCCACTATATTTACTGCGAGTGGTGGTGGTAATGATAAGGTCATCAGTGACGACACTACGATTTTAATATAAATAAATAAAAAGTATTTGAAAGGAATCTAATACTACTTATAGCTGTTATTTAAGGTTCAAATTGCAATAAAGAGGAATATGTGGTTACTTTTACTTAACCTGGATACCATAGTTCAGACCTGAATATGTATGAATAAAACATGAAATATGTTAATAATTTAGCTGAGAGACATTTTACTAACATAAGTTATCAGTTTTATCAGTCTCCCATATGTGGACTCATAGCTAGCCTATATTACAAAACCCAAGGTTTTAGTAAATCAATTAATATAAATTAAACACTTACAACACTGTAAAGATTCGACAGTAGTAATCGTAATACATAAGTTAATCGTGTCACTCATATATTATATTACAATTAGGTGCCGTGACCAGGATTTGAAGTGAACTTTAACTTCATGTCATTACGGTAATTTAACTCTATTTTATTCGGTAGCGAATAAATTGAATTCAAGTCGACTCACCACTAATAACGCATCCCTTGGTGGAAGTCTCAGGGTAACCTTTTGATGCTATGACGACACCGACCGACGATAGTTTGGTGTTCCATGTGACTTGCAGTTGTTTTAGAGTGCCGTCCACGCATGCCTGAAGAAATTAAACGGGTTTTCATGTTTTGAGGGGCTTTATGATATCCTTAAGTTGTTTAAAGTTAAACGGACAGATAAATCAGAGATATTAAGGGTGAGTTGCAACAAAACGTGTATCAGCGTTAAAACATTCGCTAAAATGTATAGTATAGAATTAGGATGTTTCATAGTCTTCTGGATAACGTTGATCGGGCTGTCAACTGAATGGTGCAAACATGGGTCCTTTAGCGGACAACGTAAGTTCTTCAGAGCTTTAATTCGTCGTAAAACCAATATAGGTATAAAACCTATATATATAAAACATACCTTCAAGACTGTGTAGAGATCTGTCTCCATGAGCGTCATCAGGATCTGTGTTTCAGGGTCGCCGAAACGACAGTTGAACTCCAAAGTCATAGGTCCAGATTTTGTGATCATCATGCCGGCATACAGAACACCTGGTGACAATATTAGGCATTAAAATAGGGTAAAATTGTAATAATGAAGTCTAAATGAAAATAGCCAATCAGTAACAAGTTGGTAGCTTAAAACGCCTCAGTCAACGACAAAGAGCAGTGGTACTGTGCGCCTTTCATTCAACAGAAGACCAAAATTCGGTTTCACAAATGACATTCGTACACATGACCGATTCTTGTGAATGTCGTGCACTCAGGTTTCGTCTCTGATCGATACGTCAAGAAGATGATGCTTTTTCCTACAGTTATCAACTTATCGCGACGACCTAGACACCTACAAAAGACTTTGTTAAGAAACTACAAGTAAATTCGAGAAATTTTCGTTTTATCTACGTTCATTTAAAAAACAATTTAATTAGATCACTGCAAACAATAACAAGAAAACAATCGCAACTATAATATAACATTGCTAATTAACAGTATACATTCAAAAGTTCACGTTGTGCCTATAAAAATAAAGTCTGCTTCTAAGCCACAGTTTCACAGATTTTGTTGTCATACGCGTTAGCTCGAGTTATCTTTATTTATCTATTATTTATAGTCGAGTGAGTAAACGGTACAATGGCAGGTCATAGGGCACCTGTGTAATTGCATATAATTTGTGACGTCAATATTATATTTTACGATGTAATAAACGTAAATATTACCGTACATAGCCAACACTTTTATAGCCGATATCAAGTCTCACGTCTGAAACCTGAGATTTCGGGTAACCGCCCTTAATTTACATGCTATAGACAATAAGGAGTAAAATACTATTTGCCATGAAGTTCTTACAAATGGAATTCTCACCTTTTAACTGACTAATTAGAACAAGAAACCCCTGTAACACACAATGGAAGTTCAGATTGCAGGTGGATTTTTAATATTACCCATAGCTAACAGATGCAGTACAATATCGCTGCTATTGTACTTTTTCGGAAATATCAGAAATCATATTGCTGTCACAATGAGCTTCAGAATCCATCGGACTTAAGTTTTTGAACAGATCTTCGGGAGTCTCAGACAAAAAGCAAGCAAGCTAAGGCACTACATCGGTACATCCGATCCGTACCTATTTAATTATCAAGATGATTGACTCCGACATTGACTTCGTTCACTGAGTGAGATATGGTGAGAAAATATGTGGATTACAAAATTACATTACCTCCCATAAAATACTAGTCTTTATTGTAATGTCAAGCCCAAAGATCCTATTTGAAATTGTGTATCAAATATGTGATGTGTCTTGGTGTTTGAAATTGTGTATCAATAGCAGACTTGTATAGGCTTGTATAGGCATTACAGGGCAACTGCTGATAAAACTATAAATCCTCGCAGTAAATACTAGTGAAAGTCGGATTAATCCAGACATAAGCGGAGATAGCACGCGCCAACTGGGTAAATAAGACCCTTAAGTCCGGGTCTTTCAGCTCGTAAATAATAAAAGTAACATACTGCGTAACTACGAGTACCTGGGGCCCGTTTCTCGAAAGCTTCTAACTTGTGATACAAGTGAAAGTCTCATTTTGACATTATTAATTAAATAAGGACTTCCGCTTATATTACAAGTTACAAACTATCGAGAAATAGGCCCCATGTCGTTGGACTCATTATTAAATGTAATTGTTTAAAACAGCAAAAAAGCTAACTGTTAGACTGAAGTCCACCCTCGTACCTACTCGTACATTATTTAGTCTGTAATTCTGTACCCAGATTCCAGAATACTAAAATTCAACGACTTATTTTTTTTTATTCGCGCATGTAATTTTTTAAACGATACTCCACTGTTTTTTTTTTTCGTCCTGTAACAATATATTGAAATCTCTAATCTTGCTTTACATACAGTCAGTATAATTATACCATTTTGCACCCGTTAGAGGTCGAAGATAGCAACAAATCCATAAAATATGAGGCAATGATAGTTTTGATAATCTGAGCCCGCGTGGGGTCATTGTATCGGATTTCGCATTAATTAGGGCGGGTGTATCTGTTACCGGGGCATGTTATTGACATTGAATCTTAAATGTACCTAACCGCATTGAGATGCTTTACGCAATATAGAGTATCTTTACATTTTTGTGCGATATATGCTCAATATGCTGTTTTAGTTGCGGATACAGTAGTAGTAGTAGTAAAGCACTTTATTGTACAAAATACAAATTTCGACATAATAATAAAAATGTTATTACAAAGGCGAACTTATCCCTATAGGGGATCTCTTCCAGCTAACCTTAAGAGGCACAACACCTTAGAGATACAACTGCTAGTGTTAACTAAGCGCATAACAACTAGCAACATTAATTACCTAATTAGTAAATACATTAGTATTTTTAAACAGGCTAAAAGGTAGATAAAGAATAATGCATTTCCATTGCTTGTGAAGGGATTCAGAATAGGGCCTTAGATGCAATGGTAATCAGAATTCGATAGTTTAATGACTAATAAAGTGGGGTGTCGAAAAATAGTACATTACTATAGAGGACGGGAAACGAAGGGTTACAGGCCAAGTAGATAGGAATACGCGGCCTGTAACCCTTTTTCTCGCCGAGATTTATAAAGCACTATGCTTTTCTCAAACTTGCCATGAAATAAAACTAACTGATTTCGCTCAACCATACTATTTGATTTGTAAATAAACCAATAGTACAATATCGTACAACATTAAAAAAAACATTCGCGCCTAACTTTTTTTTTTATCTGTTTGAGGTATCCTTTTACCTGGTGGTATAGACATTAGTTTTTAGGATATTTTTTTTTCTGTGGCTGAATGTCAAGACATAGTGTCACAATTTGACGTTTCAAAACAAAAGACAGTTTGTTTGCAGTCCTAGGTGTTAAATAAATACATGAACTCTCTTTACATATCATCCTAGCATATGCCACCGGATACATAGTATTTCCGGGTTTAATTTAAAGTAAGTAACATCAACATTCCGTAGCAAGTTTGAGAAAAATTTGTTTCTTAAAGAAACCTCACTATCATCATAAACCCCTTGGTTAGGTAGCGGTAGGTGTAGCGGTATTTATTACTATACAATTGTTTTTTCGTTTCCGCCACCGATATTACCGTTTCTCAATTATTGAAGAATACCTTGTGGATTTAAAAAAGCGGTGGTGGCTCAGTGGTTTAGACGTTTGACTTTCAATCCGGAGGTCGTGAGTTCAAATCCTGGCTCGTACCAATGAGTTTTTCCGAAACTTATGTACGGAATATCAGATGATATTTACCATTCGCTTTCGGTGAAGGAAAACATCGTGAGGAAACCTGCATACATCCGCGAAGAAATTCAAAGGTGTATGTGAAGTTCCCAACCCGCTTAGGGCCAGCGTGGGGACTATAGCCCAATCCCTCTCATATATGAGAGGAGGCCTGTGCCCAGCAGTGGGACATTATATAGGCTGAAATA
Source organism: Thaumatotibia leucotreta (assembly GCA_025490895.1). Taxonomy (NCBI): domain Eukaryota; kingdom Metazoa; phylum Arthropoda; class Insecta; order Lepidoptera; family Tortricidae; genus Thaumatotibia; species Thaumatotibia leucotreta. Next base: position 43,100 of record JALPQI010031343.1, read on the forward strand.
TTATATTATATTATATTATAAATATACTGTTACGCCGATGGCATGATAAAAACTACAAATATGATTTTAGACACGTTAGAAGCGTTTTCAGCAGGCTGAAATGCGTTTTCAGGTCGTTTCAGAAGGTCCTCTTTCACATACTACAAAATCAAATATTCACCCCAGATACCGTCGTTTTCAGGCGCCTGAAACATGTTTTCAGGCCGTTTCAGGATACCCTCTATCGGATGGCGCATTAACCTGAAAACCCGTTTTCAGGCGTTTTCAGGACCCCTTTTGGGCCTCTCAAGTACAAATCGGTATATAGCTAAATTTCCCATAGGAGTGAAAGAGAAAGCACTATTAGATAAAGACAGCATGAGAGAATGTTCTGGTAGTTTCAATTGAGACAGCGAAGAGATAACATCAAGAGCGAAAACTGCGATTCTAACGGCGAGTTTGAGAGTGAATCAGTGTGACGTGTTAAGTGTGTGATTACTGTTTTAGTTTGGTGTTTGTTCCTTTAATTAGTAATTAAAGTGTCAGTTTTAATTAGTGGCTTATTTATACATTTTCTATAGAAAACCCACCCCACGAACGTAACATTTGGTGTCAGAAGCGGGATAGAAAATGGGTATAACGCCACGTGACAACGAGACCGAGCCAAAAGGAGTTGTGACCCGGAGCCAAACTGCACGTGAGGAACCTGCAGCGCAGGAGGATATTGCAGTACGTGAAGAGCCTCCAGCATGTGAGGATACTGCATCCAAGCCCGGTCCGTCTGGTTTGCAGGCTAAGAGTACTCAAGACGTAGACCTCAGAACTATTCTGATTCTCCTGAAGGAACAGTCGCGCAAACAAGATGAACAGTCGCGGAAACAAGAAGAACAGTCACGGAAACAAGAAGAACAGTCGCGGAAACAAGAAGAACAGTCGAAATTGATTCTTCAAGAGTTGCACAAGGCTGCTACTGAATGGAAGCAAGAAATGTACGAAGTCCAAGGGAAGCTCAGTGACATGGAGAACAAGATTCATGTTGTAGAGGAAGCGGTTGAGCGTCGCCTCCAGAAGCTTGAATTAAAAGTAGCTAGTGGCATCAGTCCCTGCACACCTGAGATATCTGTGCCGGGAGGTGGAAAATTTAAGGCACCTCCTTTTGATGGAACATCTTCGTGGGCGGCGTACAAGCTACAGTTCGAGTCCGTGTCCAAAGCAAACGGTTGGAGTAAGGAGCAAGCGATGACGGCTCTGACGCTGGCACTTCGTGACGAGGCTCTTACAATTCTAGAAGCTCTTGGAAAAGAGCAAACTTACGACCGGCTTCTAGAAGCATTAGAAGCCCGTTACGGAGACAGTCATCTAGAACATGTCTACCGAGCTCAACTGAAAGACAGAACGCAGGGACGTAATGAGACATTGCAACAATGGGCCCTGGAAATTGAAAAGCTGGTCAGAAAGGCATACCAACGTTCAGCTGACTCTTGGATAAAAACCATGCTGGTGCAGGCATTTGTTGATGGGATCCGAGATTTGGAAGTAAGGGCGGCAGTACGACTAGGGCACCACGAAAGCCTTAAGGATGCCGTAGCTCATGCCCTAGAAGTTGAAGCTGTACGCCAAGATCCATCAAGATCCTATAAGCTACGTGAGGTATCTGCTAGGGAGCCGATTGCACCACGTCGGGAGTTTGGGCCACGATGTTACCATTGTGGAGAACGTGGCCATATACAAACTAGTTGCCCGAAAAGAAGCAGCAGGAGAGAACGAGATGAATCCCCTGTGACCAGGAACAAGGGCTCTGTACGACCAGAGCCGCAGCAGGGAAACGAGTAAGAGCCAGGACTAAGGGACGAGTGCTGGCTGGTGGTCGAAATGTCCCAGTAGTGATCTCACAAGTCAACGACGGGAATAGTCTGGTCGTCAAGGGAGAAATTGGTGGAATACCATGTAACCTTACTATCGACACCGGAGCTTCTCGGACGGTGATTAATTCTTGGCTTCTGAAACACCTGGCTCGAGGTCATGTAGTCCAACCGAAGCATCTACAGCTGCTTACAGCCACTGGCCAGCATATTCCCATCAAGGGGGAGACAGGAGTGGATTTAAGAATCGGCAAGCACATTTATCGGCATAAAGTGATTGTTGCCGACATAATTGACGACTGTATTATTGGACTTGATTTTATGAGGTGCCATGGTTATAAAATTGACATGGAAGTTGGAGTCCTGAAAACTAGATTTGATGAGGTTCCTATGGAAGGAGGAATTAGTGGGAATGTTTACTGCTCTAGAAGAACTGTTCTCCTACCAAAGGCACAGGGTCTAGTCCCAGTGCGTTTACCAGGAACATCAAGTCAGAGAGGTCGTCGATGTGTAGTTGTAGAAAAAGTATCCAACGGTAAACCATGGATGGCAGCTCGTACGGTGGTTACAACTTCACCTGCAGCATTTGTGAGAGTTCTCAACCTCAGTGATACCAAGTGTGTCCTTAACAAAGGTACTTTGGTTGGAAAATGTGAGGAACTCTCTTGGATACAAAGCTGTCAGGATCCTACCAAGGATAAGGAATCTGAAGATTCTTTGCTTTCCACGGACATAGAAGGGTTGTTGGGCGAATCAAGAAATGATCTCACGCAGGAAGAGCTGGTCAAAGCACGTCAGTTATTGTTGCGGTATAGCAATGTATTCTCTGCGCATGACAGTGATATTGGAAGAACTGGTGTAGTTCAGCACGAAATCGACACTGGTGAAGTGATGCCCATTCGGCAGCGACCTCGACGAGTTCCAGTGGCACGAGAAAAGGAAGTTGAAGAAATGATCGAGGAGATGAGACGGGGCGGCATCATCGAACCTTCGACAAGCCCTTGGTGTTCCCCCGTGGTTTTAGTGAAGAAGAAGGACGGTACTATGAGATTCTGTGTCGATTACCGCCGACTGAATGATGCGACTAAGAAAGACAGCTATCCATTGCCTCGAATCGACGACACTCTAGACACTTTAAATGGAATGAAATGGTTTTCAACGTTGGATTTAAAGAGTGGGTACTGGCAGGTCGAAATCAAGGATAAGGATAAAGAGAAAACTGCTTTTTCAACTGGTAAAGGACTCTGGCAGTTCAATGTTATGCCTTTTGGTTTATGCAACGCACCGGCAACATTCGAGAGGTTAATGGAACAAATATTAGCCAGTCTACTAGGAGATACTTGCTTGGTTTATTTGGATGACATTATCATCATTGGTAAAAACTTCGAGGACCACCTTAATAAATTGGAGCAAGTATTGTCTAAGCTACGAGAGGCAAATCTGAAACTAAGTCCAAAGAAATGTTCGCTCTTCAAACAGAAAGTCAATTATTTGGGACATGTGATTTCCAAGGACGGCATCCAGACAGATCCTGAAAAGATCAGCGCTGTAAAGGATTGGCCCATACCGAGGGACAAAACTGCTGTACGTGCTTTCTTAGGACTTTGCTCATACTACAGGAGATTTGTGAAGAACTTTTCGGATATAGCAAAGCCATTGCACGAACTAACGGAAGAAAAGCGACAGTTCGACTGGACTCAGAGATGTACAGAAAGTTTCAACAACCTCAAGCAAAGACTTTGCGAAACGCCCATACTGGGATATCCAGATCCAGAAGCGGACTTTATTGTGGATACTGATGCCAGTAATACAGGTATTGGAGGAGTGTTGTCACAAAAGAAGGGAGATAATGAGGTGGTAATCGCTTACTTTAGCAAATCATTATCAAAGCCAGAGAGAAATTATTGCGTCACTCGGCGGGAACTGCTGGCCGTTGTTAAGACGTTACAGCATTTCAGCAAATACCTGTTGGGGCGGAAGTTTCGGATAAGAACTGATCATGCTGCCTTGAAGTGGCTGCTGGAGTTTAAAAACCCTGAGGAACAGGTAGCACGTTGGATCGAACAGCTTCAGGAATACGACTTTGTAATCGAACACCGCAGTGGAAAATCGCATGGAAATGCGGACGCCCTCTCTCGGAGGCCTTGCCCAGATGACTGCAAGCATTGTCTTAGACAAGAGGGCAAGGAATGCTTGAGGATGTTGCGAACAGACACAGTTAGTGAGGAGTGGAGCGATGAATCCATGCAACGTGCACAAAAAGAAGACCCCGACATAAAGCCCATTTTTGACTGGGTTCATGCAGGTGTACATAAACCAAAATGGTGTGAAGTAGCTCCGATGGGGACAGTTACAAAAAGCTACTGGGCGCAATGGGATAGTTTGGTCATGCATAATGGCGTATTATGCAGGAAATGGGAGTCAGCGAATGGGAAAGATGTCCACCTACAAGTTGTTGTCCCAAGGAAAAGAGTAAAAGACGTTTTAGAAAGCTACCACAACGGTACTTCTGGTGGACACCTTGGAGTTAAAAGGACTTTAATGAAAATTCGACAACGATTTTATTGGATCCACTGCCGCGAGGATGTCGATGATTGGTGTAGAAAGTGTGTAAGCTGTGCATCAGTTAAAGGACCGCATACCCGAAGCAGAGGGGCGCTCAAGATCTACAATGTTGGAGCACCTTGGGAAAGGATTGCGTTAGATGTCGCAGGCCCGTTCCCTACATCAGACTCTGGAAATAAGTACATTCTTGTTGTGATGGACTATTTCACCAAGTGGCCTGAAGTGTTTGCTATTCCCAATCAGGAAGCAGTCACAATAGCGGAAAAGTTAGTCAATGAAGTGATTTGCCGTTTTGGAGTACCCCTGGAGATACACAGCGATCAAGGCAGGAACTTTGAATCTGCGGTATTCCAAGAGACCTGTCGAATCATGGGATTGCATAAGACAAGAACTACGTCATATCATCCTCAGTCCGATGGAATGGTTGAGAGATTCAATCAGACCCTGGAGAGACATCTTGCCAAGGTAGTCGAAAGTCACCAAAAAGATTGGGACCGGCATATCCCTCTCTTTTTGATGTCATACAGGTCCGCCACCCATGAAAGCACTGCAATTACTCCCGCATATGCCAATTTCGGAAGAGAGCTTCGTTTACCTGCTGACCTCTTAACAGGACGACCACCAGATGCTCCGAGGTCTATAACGGAGTATGTGTGCGATCTAAGAGATCGGATGGATGACGTTTATAGTCTAGTTCGCGAGCACGGGCTTCAAGCTAGCACGAGGATGAAGACCAGGTATGACAGGAAGTCCAACCAAATTGGGTACGAGGAAGGCTCATTGGTGTGGCTACATAACCCTTTGAGAAAGAAAGGAAAGTCTCCGAAACTGTCCCCGAATTGGGACGGGCCGTACAGAGTGGTTACGAAGATCAATGACGTTACGTATCGGATACGGAGGAATTTACGAAGCCCATGCAAGATTGTTCACGTTGACCGGCTCGCCAAATACCACGGAAATAATGATGCTCGGGACGAGCATGTCTTAGGAGGGGGGTAGTGTTACGCCGATGGCATGATAAAAACTACAAATATGATTTTAGACACGTTAGAAGCGTTTTCAGCAGGCTGAAATGCGTTTTCAGGTCGTTTCAGAAGGTCCTCTTTCACATACTACAAAATCAAATATTCACCCCAGATACCGTCGTTTTCAGGCGCCTGAAACATGTTTTCAGGCCGTTTCAGGATACCCTCTATCGGATGGCGCATTAACCTGAAAACCCGTTTTCAGGCGTTTTCAGGACCCCTTTTGGGCCTCTCAAGTACAAATCGGTATATAGCTAAATTTCCCATAGGAGTGAAAGAGAAAGCACTATTAGATAAAGACAGCATGAGAGAATGTTCTGGTAGTTTCAATTGAGACAGCGAAGAGATAACATCAAGAGCGAAAACTGCGATTCTAACGGCGAGTTTGAGAGTGAATCAGTGTGACGTGTTAAGTGTGTGATTACTGTTTTAGTTTGGTGTTTGTTCCTTTAATTAGTAATTAAAGTGTCAGTTTTAATTAGTGGCTTATTTATACATTTTCTATAGAAAACCCACCCCACGAACGTAACAATACCTTGTGGATTGTGGATTCGAATATGTTTGTTGTATATTGTGTAGAACTCTACGATCACAAAATAGCCGAAAATGGCATTTAAATGTACACGGACATTGCTAATATTTATGTGACGATGATGATGGCGGTTGAAACGCCGTGAAATCCACTTCGCCAACATGAAAATCGCTAACTGTCAGTAGCAGTAGCGGCACAGTCTCTCTAAGTAACTATTTCTTATTAGTACGACAAAGTTTCGTTTTGTTCACAATTGAGCGTTAGCGATTGGCACGTTAGCTACGCACCTTGGTCTCCTAATAGGTTATTTAACCTATGGGAAAAGTTTTAACCTACTATTCGGTAAGGAAACCCGGGCCTATAGAAGTAATAGCTAATAATTTAACGGAACCATACAACTATACATACAAATGAGAGAAGTATATGTACAGCGGGTGTGGCTGTAGGTTATCAATTTGTAATATAATCAGCGTTCGGACTGTTTACTTGTTTTATGGCAAACAATGTCCTTACATAAGCATGCTACGCATTCATGGACTATTAACGTATATACTCAGCTAGCAACATCGGTGATGCAACTCCCTCATTACAAATTTTGCGTACGGCATAACACTTGACTCTGTACCTACTGAACTTAAGAATTTGGTGCCGTGGAAATCATTTTCAGACGGATGCTGAAGGCCAACCTCGCATTTCGAAAAACGTAAATGTCGAACATCTGGCCCTATCATTCTAACGAAGGAAGGCGTCATTACTGACAGGGACTAATGCTCGAAATCTATTTCCGAAATTCGCGGTACGCCCATGCCGCCAGTGACAAGCCCCAACATTGACGATTTGCTTCAGAGGTTTTGAACAGCCCTCTGCAGCACTTGGTCCTTCACCATCTAGCAGTTGGTCTGGCGTGACGAGCGGACAAGTATTGGAGCCTGATCCATCTATAGGGTAGGCGAATGATAAATGCATTTTAACAAAGGAGGTCGAGACAAACGTGAATTTATCACCGGCCCACCCTATATTATCCAATGAGAAAACAAAAGCTACAACACTGTTAAGTCACTCACCGACATATTTGATGCCTTCCGCCTTCAGGCTATCAACAGCCCTCGGCAGCACTTAATCCTTCACACCTAGTTGGTCTGGCGTGATGAGCGGACAGGGGCAATAAGCGCCCATGCACCAGTATTGGGGTCTCATCCATTACTATTATCCAATGTCCAAACAAAAGCCACAACACTGTTACGTCACTCACCGACATATTTGATGCCCTCCGCCTTCAAGATATCAATAGCCCTCTGCAGTACTTGATCCTTCACATCTAGTTGGTCTGGCATGATGAGTGGATAGGGGCAATAAGCGCCAATACCTCCAGTATTGGGGCCTGATCTATATATTATCCAATGAGAAAACAAAAGCCACAATACTGTTACGTCACTCACCGACATATTTGATGCCCTCCGCCTTCAAGCTATCAATAGCCCTCTGCAGCACTTGATCCTTCACACCTAGTTGGTCTGGCGTGATGAGTGGACAAGGGCAATAAGCGCCCATGCACCAGTATTGGGGCCTGATCTATATATTATCCAATGAGAAAACAAAAGCCACAACACTGTTACGTCACTCACCGACATATTTGATGCCCTCCGCCTTCAAGCTATCAACAGCCCTCTGCAGCACTTGATCCTTCACACCTAGTTGGTCTGGCGTGATGAGCGGACAGGGGCAGTAGGCGCCAATGCCTCCAATATTGGGGCCTGATCTATATATTATCCAATGAGAAAACAAAAGCCACAACACTGTTACGTCACTCACCGACATATTTGATGCCCTCCGCCTTCAAGCCATCAACAGCTCTCTGCAGCACTTGATCCTTCACATCCAGGAGTTGGTCTGGCGTGATGAGCGGGCAAGGGCAATAGGCGCCCATGCCTCCAGTGTTCGGGCCTGTGTCGCCGTCGCCGAGGCGTTTGTGGTCTTGTGCGGGGGGCATCATGGAGACTGTCTCGCCATCGGTGAAAGCAAGGACCTGGGGCAATAGTATTGAGTTGAGTATATTGTGGGTCAATGACTTGTTTACACACAAATTTATACATGTTATATTACCCAGAAGATGACAAACTTTCCATACAATACATCTTGGCGAACAATTTAACGCTAACAGACGGTTAGCTGCAACCCAACATTATTATGATAGTCCCACTTTTGGGTCGACGACATTCGTAAGATTGCGGGACACTTCTGGGTTAGACTGGCTCAGGACCGAGATGAGTGGCGTAGTTACTAAAAGAAAGGCCTATGCTCAGCAGTGGGCGATAAATGGCAGAAATGATGATGATGATGAGTCCCACTTTTATGCAATATTGTGCCATGAGTCACTTTCTCAGTACTAGTTAGAACTTGAGGGCAATGACAACAGATGATAAGACTTGACCATCAGAAGCCTAAGTCTAAGCCTACTGATATGGAAATGTCTATTACGCGGATTTAAATGATGGTGCACTTATACACGTGTTCTGTTGGCACGCTTCTAGCTGGAAGCAGAATGCTTCATTATCTTATGTTCCCCACGTGTACTTCGATAAAGTTTTGCAAGAATCTAGTGCATGTGCAGCACACTCAACTGAAGACCTGTAGAGACGTATGTACTAACAGACAGAAGTACGTATAATCAATTCTTTATAATATTTTCATTATACAAGCTATTTAAAAATCCGGCTTTTAAAAAAATAAAACGTACCTAGGACTGGGTACTTTATAGATGTATTATTGCGAATTTAATATTCTGAGATATATTTAATCCTCCTGGTCATTCATAAAATGTATATATTTCAATGATATATTACTCGACACCAAACAATAGGTACGCGATCCCAATTACGTCTCATTAGACCCTTACAGGATGTATTTAGAAAAACATGCAATATGGTCTATCCACTGCCATGCTTTGATTTTAGTGATAGACTCTTAATGATACGTAAAATAATAAGGGGCAAGTGTGATAACTTGTAGCTACTGCAACTTGAACCACGTGAGTGGATAGATATACATATTTAAGATAAAAGTATGTTACTTCAGTAGGTAAGGTGAAAGACTGGGGGTTGCTAAGACAAGCTTCTGAAAAATGCGAATATGAGCAACCGTTTGCGTTTATGTCATCAGGTCAATCACTACTGGATCTACTCAGATGTATACCTTTGTACCTATATTTGTACTTATTAATCGATATAAGCAGCCCGCGCGTGCATGGTCACAGGTCAATGGCTAGTAATATTCTGATAAGGTAAGATCGATCTTTTGCGAGCAGACATAAAGTCCGAAGTCCCTTACATATTTAGAATTTTTCAGAACAGTTGCCATCAGCCTTACGGTTCTATATTTAAAATTGAATTTGGTGTAACTTGTCTGTTTTCAAACGTAAATTGAGAGAACGCGTACATTTACTAAGATGCAATAATTGATAGCTTCAGAACATTCCTGGCTGAGGTACTATATGTATAGATAATATTTACTATATAATAGTTCAGTGTAGATTGTTTAAATTTATTGGGGTAGACTAACTCATCAAACCTATTATGTAAGACTATTGAACTTCGAGAAATATCATTAATTATGCCATCCGCAACTAGGTCTGTCTGTAGTTATCTTACTTAGTAACCAACACCACTATTCATCAGAGATTTAACTACTAAAGGAATGAGGGAATTTCAAGCATTGAATAAAAAACGCAGCCGGGACATTAACCTGCAGCTCCGGCAACGGGAAATGGGTGAATGAGCATATCAAATGCTCGACAGCCCGCTCGATCGCGACCGAGCGTCGCTCCAAAACACTACTCGTATCATAAGCATGCAATAAAATTATATTTGAACATACCGAAACTTCTTCGCCTTCTAGCAACTCCTCAATTACGATGGTCTGTCCAGCAGAACCATACTTGGCGTCAGTAAGGATATCGTCCACAGCTTGGCAGGCCTCCTCCTTTGTGGCGGCGACTACTACGCCCTTGCCGGCAGCGAGGCCGGATGCCTTGACGACCAACGCTGGGTAGTTGGCACTGTAAAAAAAAGTTTGTTTAAGTGTTTAGCGTACTTTATTCCGCTTACATTTATTACATGTTGTATTGTAATTATGAATTATAATTCAGTCATCAGTTTTAGATTATATCAATGTTTGGCTAGTTGGTATTGGTAGGTATTTTGGAAGGAGGATCAAAAGGGCCATGATAGCCATATCATATCTTGCATAATTAGATTTGAGGGTAGGTGACAAATGAAATCGGTATTTGACATGAAAGAAATTTTCCAGGAACCTTCATTGATATTTATCAGTCTAGACTGCCCTTATCTCTTCCTTATTTTTACACTCAGCTCGGAAAACATGATAATATAAAAATACGCGGCATTGGCCTATTTCATCAGGCTTTATTTACGCCGGGTCGCGGGTCAATGGTGCTCGCTGGGGAGCGCGATTCATTTGAATCGTTGTTTATTAAGACAAGTTCAGTGAGAGACCACATTATTTTGCCAATGACACCACATCCGATATTGACAGGCTCTTAACCCGGCGAGAGTGTGATGAAAAAAAAAATAAACAAAATAAACTCTAAATATATTGATATAAGTCAAACGCAGGGTATGAGATACCCTGCCACACTCCCGAAATAATCTCTATGGAAATGCTTTCCTACAATAATGGCTAATAAATGGGTAATTTACTACCCATGTGAAATGGACACCTATCACAGATTTACCATGCACATTGTCAAAGGTTTAAATGTTGATGCTATCTTCTTACGAACCAACTAACTAGTCAACTTTGAAAACATCTGGATCTGCCAACTGGACTGTCAAGATAGAAATTCAAACTCACCTGTTAATAAAATTCTTGGCGGCGGCGGCATCATCAAAAGACTTGTACCGAGCTGTGGGTATCTGATGGCGAGCCATGAAGGCCTTGGACCAATCCTTGTTGGCCTCAATCTGGGCCCCGGCCTTTGTGGGACCGAATACCTTCACTCCATGTGAGGTCAGCCCGTCCACTATTCCATTGGCTAGTGGGTCTTCTGGACCAACAAGCACTAGGTCGATGGAGTGATCTTTGCACCATTGTGCTAGTACCTGTTAGAAAAAATTATGATAATAAAATATCTGCATGTATTTGAGAAAAAATTGTTAAGATAGTGAAGTGTTCCAGATGTAAAATACAGCAATAAATAAAGTAAATCTGACTGTATTTTTAATATGGTAAATTTTTTAATTTCTATACTTTTATTGACCACGCTTAAGGTTACAAAAATTATGAACCATGTCAGTTGTGTACTATGTAGTGTCTATGTGAAATAACATCATTGATAATCATAAACTGTACTGATTATTTGGTAGAGTAAATTTTATGGTTGAAGTGGTTTATTTGCAAACTGGTTACTGGAAAATGACTGCATTGAAAATACCTAATGGCTAAAATTAAATTGTGTATGATGTGCAGAAATTTGTGACCAGATCATACTAGTCTTTATTAGTATGTAAACTTTCAATTTAATTTCTTAAACAAAAGATTTTTTTACTGCTGAGATATTTTGTAATATGTGCATAATTGATTTTTGTTGAATTGTGTAAATAAATATTGATGGAAAAAAAAAATTAAAAAAGAAATAGGTTGTTATGATGATTTTTTTATGAAGATTACTGCTCTTGGGTATCTTATCATTAACATTCATTACATAATTTGTTTTCAAGTGCCACCAGTCAAGCTCCAATTGTCTCAAATAAGACATATCTTAAATTAAGGTTGGAGGTTATCTGTCTGTTATGAGCAAATTGATCCCACACATACAATTTAGTATGTTTTTATAGTATTAATTTGAGACATTAGTCTTTATCATAAGAGAAAGTTTTAACATGTATTAAAAACAAATTCATAATGCATATTCATAATATTCATATACTTTAATTTCGCCAGGATTTTTAAGATGAAAAAAATACAATCAGAATTTATAAATAATATTATAGTTCAGTTCAATTTAAGAGATAATACTTAATTGACGGTTTTTGATTGGAAGATAAATAAAATTAACAACCACCGTAGTTGCATAGATTTTGCACATTTTTTATACTGTTACATAATGTACCTATGTGTTAAATAAATACGCAACATACTAACAAAGTTAATTTGTAGGTTAGCTAAGCTATAATTTAATACTAACAAATATTAACATATTAACATAGTTTGTAAATTACCCAATTATTCCAAAATAATTACTTCCCTTCCTTGTATTTATTAATCTTTTAGTCACTATAAATAGTGTGTATTTTTTTTCTTATTAGAAACTTACTGGATAGTTATTGATGTCAAGAGCGATAGATTCTACTTTGTTTGTTGTTGAAATTCCGACACTACCCGGCGCGCAGTAAATTTGTCGAACGAACGGCGAATCAGCTAACTTCCAACACAAAGCATGCTCGCGGCCTCCGCTGCCAATCACTAGTACATTTTTCTGATCAACCATTTTAAAATCGGCGGTCACAACAAATTAGGACCACTTGTTTATACTCAACAATCACGTGTCGATTTATTCTGGTTTTTAGGCTACATATAATAAACAACAAAATGAATAGTAGCTGGGTAGTAGGTCCGAAATAAATGAATTAAAGTAATTTAATTAATTACGATTTTTTCATTTATTTACAAAACCCTGCCGTCTTCAACACGCGTAAACTTTCGAATGACGTTTGGTTATTTGGTTGACTTATCAGAAACGGTTGCGTTCATTTATCAGCGCTGGGAGCAAAATGAGTAAAGGTCAACTTCTCCTCATGATAAAATTACATCATGTCATATAGGCAATCAAATAAATAGCGAAATCATCTGTAATCAACATCAACAATGGAATTGTAACCAAGTTGACGTAATTCATTAACGTATGTGTGACCGTGGGGTCAAAACACCCCACCGTTACTTATTTGACATGGAGGTATTTTTTTTTTATCTTTTAAGCCCTTCTAATATATCCATACTTCTAATCTACCGCGAATGTACGCTTTTACGCATAGGTAATTCGTGGAAGTTCAAGTGATGATCAAACTTTATTAGATTTTTTAAAATACATATTTGTTGTGAAAAAGTATGAAACAAACACTTTGTACTATGAGTTCTATGAGTAAATTAACGGGCGAATTTTTATGTACTTAAAAAGAAAAAAATCACAAAATATTGAAAAATACTGAGCTGTACATATTATATAACGACATATCTTTGTCTCTTTCAGAATATAGGTGAGTAGGTGCTAGAGATGGAGCTGGATATATATTATTTTGCTATCTGTATCGTGTATGCCGAGTTATACTATAAGATATCTTACGGTAATAGCCTCGCCTGCTTATAACAGTTATATCTCTGGGACATGCTATTTCTTTACCCATCTAAATCGCGTGATAAAGAGCCAAAGGGGGCTAGCAAATGTGGTGGTATTATACTCATAGAGTATATTGAATAATAATTATACTATACTCGACTTACTCAATCCGTCTCGCGGCTACGTCTCTTCATTATCAATACAATAAAAAAATCGCACTGCGATGGGGCTACGACTGGGGAGGTACATATTTATATGTATTATTGTTAGTGATTAAGTGATTAACAGGCATATTCGTCAGGATCACAAATATGAAAATATGCTAAAAATTTCATATTCTTCGCGCTAAAAATAGATTTAACTTGAATGCAGCTTTTTTAGTTTTTTTTATTACGTTCCATTTCAAGCATGAAATAGTTAACGGATTATGTGTTAAACGGTTACAAACACGTTTGAGGGTAGTTTTACATAAGTATCGATACGAGATTTTTGATCATTCATAGGAGATAAAATATTTAAAAGTTTTCCAATTAACAAAATACACGATAAGAGTCTTATGTGTAGAGTACGGAACGGTTCCAAATATGGCGAATTTTATTCGTTCGTTCTTGTCATTTTTGCTGTGATGCTTGCTATTGTGTAAAACTAGTGTTTTGTTGCGTTAAAAATGGCTGACACCGGTCTGCGTATGAATTTCGCTGCATTGAAGAGGGCAGATCCATACGCGCGAGAAATAATTGACAGTGCTACCCACGTTGCACTTTATACATTTGAGGAGAATGAATGGGAGAAAACGAACATCGAAGGAGCTTTGTTTGTGTACAGTAGGAATGGGGAGCCCTATCATAGTTTGGTGATTATGAACAGATTGAACACGAACAACTTAATTGAACCTGTATCGAAAGGAATAGAATTACAATTAAAGGAACCTTTCCTTTTGTATCGGAACGCCAAGTGTTGTATTTACGGCATATGGTTCTACGATAAAGACGAGTGCGTTCGAGTGGCGACGAAGCTGAATTCATTGGTTAAGGAGTCTATTAAACAAGCGCCTGCCGAAAATATGCCGCAGACCCCAGGATATGGTTCCACACCATCTAACCCCCCGGTAGATATTTTCAGCATGTTGAGCAAGGCTCAGGACGACTTCAATTCCAATAAGGGCATCGTAGCGGGCAAGGGTGAAGCAGCGTCGGTGCGGGCGCCTGACATGGCGTCCCAGAGCGTAATGGACTTCTTTGCTAAGGCAGGCGGAGGTGGCGCAGTGCAGATGCCAGCCGTGTCTTCACTGCCGTCGCCAGGGATCTTCGGACCACGGCAGCCTGACTCGCGGGAAGCACCCGGACTTCTTCAAAGACTCATGAGCAACCCTGCACACTCTGTTGAACATATAGAAAAGCAGCAGCGCTCTGTCACCCCTCAGGAGGTACATGCTAATGGTAACATCTCTCTAGAATCCTCATTGAGACAAAATAGTGGGTTCCAATTAAAGTCAACCCCCATTGAGAATAATAGTCAATCTCAAAATCAGCAAAGGATATCGGGCATTCAGAAGGGACCTTTGTTAAGTGGGTTAGATACTAATGGGCCTATTACATTGGAGAATGAACTAAATCTCATGCATATGTCTTCTCCTAAACCAACATCTCCACCGGCCGCTTATTTGAACCAATCACAGGACATCAGTTATTTAGAGAAGGGCATTTTCCCTTTGAACAACTCTCTACCAATACAATCTAAGCCAGCCTTAATGCCTCCAACTATGTTCACGGCCTCTGTAGGAGACATGCATCCCTCGCCTGAACCACTGACGAGGAATCAGCTGCTGCAAGCCTTCAATTATCTGCTTAAGCACGACTCTGATTTTGTCAACAAGCTGCATGAAGCATATGTCAAATCCTTCTCAGAGAAGACATTCTCTGTGTCATAAAGTTCATTATTTCTGACTAGTGACTGCTATTGACAGTTGCTGTTGTACAGTTACTAATCAAAGGTTAATGTATATGTATTATGATTATACTTATCCTGGATAAGTTGCAAATGACAATTGACTGTTTTAAAAGCATGCAAAAAATATTGAGTTCTAGTAGTACCTAAATGACCCAGTTATGTGCCTATCTGGTTATGTTTTATCATTTTACATATACTTTAACCAAAAATTCTTTGAGACATGTAGATTCCTAGTTTTGTAGAAACTCCTTTGTTTGAACAGACTTCGTAAATAAGTTTTAAACCTTTGACTGTCATTTATACCTGTATAAAGAATGAATTTTAGTGACATGCTTTAATCTGAGTCATGTAAATGATTTCTTGAAAAGCTATTTGTGATATTTGTATTGGCTCTTTAGGTTACAGCAAAATCTTAACAGCATCTTAACTTTCATTACCTAGTTTAGTTTTAACTATGTTAGTTCATTGCAATATTAAAATAGTTCAGGAAAGAAAGAATTTCAATGACAATACTTATTTTTCTAAGATATTTTATCTGTAATGGATGTTTAAAAGTTTATTAGCGTATTTTGTTTGTTGCAATGGACTTGAGTAAGGACATCCTTTTGAAGGTAGTTATTTCTTTGTATAAGGACTGCAAACATTGCTATAACTTTACAAAAAGTATTTGTTACTTCACCTTAGTAGTTTATGCATCAGTTCTAGCTTTACTTATGTGTTTAAAATTTAGTAGTAATCTAGGATGATCATAATCTTGATATTAACTTCTTCAATTCTTTGATTTGTTTAAACTTTTGTATTACAGGGAAAATCAGATTCTAATTGGATTCTATTTATAATTTTAATGCCATAGACACCTGTTTATATATTTCTGACTTACATTTTCTCCTTAAGTTCATATTGGCCATGATATTTTCTTTTCCCATTAAGAGTTAAGAGATTATTTATGCCAGAATGTGAAATAAAATAAGTAATAAGTTCCTGAAACGCAAAACAATGAGGTTGACAGATATTTTAATGTCTTTTTATGTTATGCAATATGGATACTTTAACCTGTAATTATTATAATTTCGAAAGTGTAGATTAACACTATGTATGATGTAACGTCTGAAATTCAATAAGATTTTTTTGAGGGATAACATCTACCTGAAATGCCATTCTATGGTGTTTTTGAATATGGTCAGTTTCTGACCAAGTTTACGAGTTTTGCTTTCCCTAAATTCGTAAACAAAATACAAACAACAGCTAATGACAGTTTGTACTTGATAATATTCATAATTTGAATTCTTTTTGTGTGGGAGCACTTCAGTTATCATTGACAAATAATATTCTGGTCCATCAAATAATTGTTAAATTCCGATAAATTTTCTTTGTATGTTCTCACTGCTCCCAAATAAAAATATTATTGTTAATAGTTGTTATGGAAAAATCAAACATTAGACATTTCAAATTGCATCAAAATAGTTTCAAATTAAAAAGTTCATTCATCTATTACTTTCTTTTATTTGAACAGGATCTTCCCTACCGACTATTATCTTATCAAACCGGAATGAGAAAGGGATTCGAAAGTACTGTTGACACAACAAATGAATGACACAAAATTTTATCTAGAAAAGAGTTGTTTATAGATGTAGTGAGTGATTGATTAATCTAATGTCTGTAAGTCTCTGCACGAAAACTATGAATATCTAAATATAACTGAATATTATCCTAGATTGACTAGTACACTGTTGTGTCAACAGTACTTCCGAATCCCATTCTAATCGCGGTTTGATAATACCTAATTTCGGCAACAGTGGCTACTGTCACTCTTATTGAACAAGGAAATAAAGCTCAGCCAGAAATGTCCCTCGCTTTCTCTGACAAGTCCGCTTGTAGCGTCCGTGCATTACATATAATGCACGCATGTTCCGAGATCATTTCTGACGTCACATGAACTTATTGAGACAGTTCTATTGTGCATTATATGTAATGCACGGACAGTCAAAGTGTTAAAAAGCAAGTGAATGGCTACAACAATTACTGACCAATTCAGTTATTTTTTCATGATTCACATTAACCTTTTCAGGTTGAAACTTCGGCCATCTGCACTGAAAAACGTCGAACGATACACGTCCGAAAAGGAACTACGTAACTCGTGTCGATTTAAAACACTCCCTCGTCGGTTTTAATTTATTGCCACTCCATACTGAATCTTTATTGCACTTATAATGTGGTTTACACAGTAAGTATATAGAAACATTATAATATAACCCTGTTGGGCACAGCAATTTTTTTTTGCCGAGAGAGGGAGACTTATAATTAACTTCCGAACTTCATTTTTGTCGCACTTGTATCGTAATGTATTCTTGTCGACGTAGACTCATTGCTGCCCCAATATTACAAGGTTCTATGTTGCACTTTTGTTAACTTTAAATTTGAACATTGTCAAATTGACAGTCCAGATTTAATTACCCTGAACAATTGAACATGTAACATACAGGGAGTCGCCGACTTAGGGGCTTTAATTCTAGGGTTCGATTCTACTCACTTAACTGATCTAATTTTGTTTTGGGACATTAAAAAATAATACTAATTTGGATACTTTATTAGACCTCAAAGTTAATTAGTAAAGTCAGTGTATCAGAACTAGCGATAATATCGTTATCTTATGGTAGGAGGGTGACAATACCTTGGTACGGGGGCCTGTCAATGATAATTTTCTATTCCGTTTACAAACTTTGTTTTCTAAGTTCTCATAAAGAGGTTTGTCTTAGTTTTCCGCCTTTACGTAGCCTTACTTTGCTTAAAAAACACAAACTAGACAATCAACATTTTCCATTGACGTTTTTCTGTCAAATAATTAAAATAAATTTTACGCAGTAAATAAAATGCCGAATCCATTTACAGCGGCAGAATTAACTGATATGGTGTTGCTATACGGGGAAACAGCAGGAAATGGAGCTCGAGCTCTAAGACTTTACCGAGAACGGTTTCCCAATCGTAGGCATCCGCACAATTCTCGTGTAATTGTAAATGCTGTTCAACGCATTAGAGAGGATAGACCGATTACCGGAAATATGCGGGCAGAAGTGGGCAACAATCCTCTGCAATTACCAGTCCATGACAGAGTTTTAAACTATTTTGCTGACTATCCTCACGCCAGTACAAGGGTTGCAGCTAGAATCTTCGGAGTCCACCACTCGGCAATTCACAAAGTTTTGAAGAAGAATAAACGGCACCCTTTCAAACCGGAGAAAGTACACGCGTTACTTCCGAGAGATTTGCCAATTCGAAAGACTTACTGCGAGTGGTTTTTACGACAACATGATGAAAATGCCGATTTTCTAAAAAGTATTATCTGGACGGACGAAAGCACATTTTGCCGCAATGGTATGTGGAATCGAAGAAATGTCCATTACTGGTCCGCAGAGAATCCTCATTGGGCTAAGGAAACTGGTCATCAATATCGTTGGTCCCTGAACGTATGGGCAGGTATAATTGATGACACCATTATCGGCCCAGTGTTCATTGATGGCACATTAAACGCTGAGAAATACCTGAGGCTTTTGAATGAGCATGTTGTCAATTATCTAAATGGGTTGCCTGTTGGCCGTGCAGAAGTTTGGTATCAACAGGATGGTGCACCAGCACATTCTTCGGTTGCCGTCCGTAACAGATTAAACGAAATATTTGATAATCGCTGGATTGGAAGATTTGGCCCTCATCGATGGCCACCAAGATCACCAGACTTGACGCCGCTAGATTTTTATCTATGGGGAGCCGTAAAAGATGATGTGTATGCGACAGAGTCTGATACGATTGAAGTAATGAGAGAAAAGATCATTGCCAGTTTTCGTAAGATTCGTTTAAGTAATAGTTTACGATCTGTTCGTAGATCAATCTTACGAAGATACCGAACTTGCGTGCGACGAGAGGGTAGGCATGTTGAAATTTCAAGACGGAACCTAGAGTGAGTGTTACTTAACTGGTGATAAGAAGCTGTTCGATTAGAATGTAAGTTTTTGTTGTGTTTATTTTTTAATAAATGTTGTCTCATACAAAAAACGTTTCTTTTACCTACTGTTGTTTGCATAATGATTGCTTTAATAACAATCATAAACCTAGTGCATCTGCAAGTCACTGCTGCAAGTTTTAAAAGTAAGCACGATTGAGATGCAGAGACACAACTCACATTTACTTGTAGTTGCGTCTCATTACTTGCAGCAATAACTTACAGATACTTGGAAGTAAATTAGTTTACAATAAAATGAAATTGACATGACATTGTTAAATTTGACATTTGACGTCCTTCAAGATCAGTTTGATGTCAAGTTGGCATTGGATTGCATACATTGATAATATTATTTAACT
>JALPQI010031344.1:0-33499 GCA_025490895.1 Thaumatotibia leucotreta
TATTTTGCTGACTATCCTCACGCCAGTACAAGGGTTGCAGCTAGAATCTTCGGAGTCCACCACTCGGCAATTCACAAAGTTTTGAAGAAGAATAAACGGCACCCTTTCAAACCGGAGAAAGTACACGCGTTACTTCCGAGAGATTTGCCAATTCGAAAGACTTACTGCGAGTGGTTTTTACGACAACATGATGAAAATGCCGATTTTCTAAAAAGTATTATCTGGACGGACGAAAGCACATTTTGCCGCAATGGTATGTGGAATCGAAGAAATGTCCATTACTGGTCCGCAGAGAATCCTCATTGGGCTAAGGAAACTGGTCATCAATATCGTTGGTCCCTGAACGTATGGGCAGGTATAATTGATGACACCATTATCGGCCCAGTGTTCATTGATGGCACATTAAACGCTGAGAAATACCTGAGGCTTTTGAATGAGCATGTTGTCAATTATCTAAATGGGTTGCCTGTTGGCCGTGCAGAAGTTTGGTATCAACAGGATGGTGCACCAGCACATTCTTCGGTTGCCGTCCGTAACAGATTAAACGAAATATTTGATAATCGCTGGATTGGAAGATTTGGCCCTCATCGATGGCCACCAAGATCACCAGACTTGACGCCGCTAGATTTTTATCTATGGGGAGCCGTAAAAGATGATGTGTATGCGACAGAGTCTGATACGATTGAAGTAATGAGAGAAAAGATCATTGCCAGTTTTCGTAAGATTCGTTTAAGTAATAGTTTACGATCTGTTCGTAGATCAATCTTACGAAGATACCGAACTTGCGTGCGACGAGAGGGTAGGCATGTTGAAATTTCAAGACGGAACCTAGAGTGAGTGTTACTTAACTGGTGATAAGAAGCTGTTCGATTAGAATGTAAGTTTTTGTTGTGTTTATTTTTTAATAAATGTTGTCTCATACAAAAAACGTTTCTTTTACCTACTGTTGTTTGCATAATGATTGCTTTAATAACAATCATAAACCTAGTGCATCTGCAAGTCACTGCTGCAAGTTTTAAAAGTAAGCACGATTGAGATGCAGAGACACAACTCACATTTACTTGTAGTTGCGTCTCATTACTTGCAGCAATAACTTACAGATACTTGGAAGTAAATTAGTTTACAATAAAATGAAATTGACATGACATTGTTAAATTTGACATTTGACGTCCTTCAAGATCAGTTTGATGTCAAGTTGGCATTGGATTGCATACATTGATAATATTATTTAACTTGTATGAAAAAAATCAAATTATAAAAAAAGATATTTTTAAAATGTTGCAGAACAAAAGATGCTCAGTTTGTCGAGCACAATTAAACCCTGTATTTAAAGCCCCTAAGTCGGCGACACCCTGTAATATCTCTCACTCGTTTTTATTTTCTATTATTCATAGATAATTTACGTAGTTTTATAATGAATGATAACTACTTCCGTTTTGGTGGTTATCTAAGGTAAAAGTACTAGTGTTCGACATTGTATTTTTATGTCAATATAATTGTTACAAAAATTTATTACAAGCCTATATCGACTATTAAATAATAATAAATAAATATCTTGGGACATCTTACACAAATCGACCTAGTCACTAGTAACAGTCATGTGGGTACCAGGCGACGATATATGTAATAGATACATACATATAGATACTTAAATACATAGACAGCTATGACCAAGGAGAAAATATTTGTGATAAATAAATACACAAATAATGCCCTCGCCGGGATACGAACCCTGAACCTCCAGCTTCGTAGGCAGGGTCACTACCAACTTTCGACATTACATTTTATACCTTGTCACTTTGGCATAAAGTGCCCATGTCCATCACTGGTACTTTTTACCTTACAATGGCCACCTACTATTAAAAAAAAACCCGTGTTTCATACAGTGTGTTACCATGACCGGGCCTTTTAAGGAAAAGGGTAATAATACGCATTACTAGCAATCGTTTTCAAGTGATAACAGTTGATAATCGCTCTCACGGTTTGGCTAAAAATCTGCATCTCATTCCTAGGATTTAATAAAAGCCTGTTGTTACAATTTTATAATAAATTCGTGTTCATATTTGAGTGTGATAGGCTATTTGCTTCTATCTCGTACTATACTAACTACACAATACAACTTACATTTGGCTAGGTTTTTAGTAAAACTAAAGTGATTATTTCAGTGTCCGTCATCGTAACTGAGCCTGCATACTTTGTACATGATTTAAGTAGCATAATACCCTATTGTCATAATCCTGTCAATCACAGCATGTGACTCGAGAAAGAATAGTTGAAATAATCTCGGGTGAACTTATATTACAAAATTTGTCATTCCAATTTGAATCATCTTACGGAGACAAAAGGGTTTACTTTAGATGGGTTATTTTGTAAATTTATCCGTCTAAGATAATTTCAACTATTAGGGTGCGGTTACACTGACGCGGAGCGGAGCGGTGTGCAAAATTGACCAATTACATTCTTAAAAATCGAATTCGAAACACCGTGATGCGTTCTCATTGGCGGAGCTCCCACAGCTCCGCTCCGCTCCGCGTCAGTGGAGCCGCACCCTAATACCGATGGATATTGTATTATTTATATCGACAACACTTCGATCTTAAACGTTTATCAGGGTGTAACAATACATATTCAGTATCGCATACTGATTTCGAAGAGGAAAAAACTTTTTTTCGTGGGATAAAATATAATTTGTATGGAACTGGGCGTTCAGGTATAGGCCAACCCTCCATAGCAAATTACGAGACAAATAAATATTATCCGACGGTTTTCTAATTAGATTACAATATTGAACAACTTTTTCGTCATTATACACCTCTATTTTATTACACCCTGTAGTGAATTTATTATGGTTTTTCTAGAAGGGTAAGTTTCTTATATTTTTTGTCGAATTTTTCAATCAGTAGTAGTGAACATTTTTAATATCCCACCCCATTTTAATTACGAATTGTTAATACACCAGATTGAAGTGAACTCGATGACATGTGTCGGTAAATTGCAAAGTATCATAATTTAATGCTTAATCAAGAGTTTAAGTTAGTAAAAGAGGGTAGGAAGGTAACTGCATATACGAGTAGTCTTTTCAAAAGGTCATATTTATTTACACTTTGTCTATATAGATTATTACTCATATGAAAACAGAAAAAATAACTCTTGTTGACAAAGTGGAAATAAGCCCTTATGAAAACACAATCGTCATCTGCGGTAACCTATTATAAAATTGTCCGAATATTCTCAGATATTTACACAAACTTGATTTGGTCTGAAGTCTGAACTGACACCAATTCAGATTAAACCACTTTTCTTTTCGACGAAAAAATTACGAGTAGATATATCTTTCACCTGATGGTAATCTAAAAGGTCGAAAATTTGCCAATGATCACACAAGGTGTCGTCTTCTATGATGTACTTAAATGAAAGTGGTCTCTACAAGTGACATATTCATCAGTACAAAATCTCGGCACTACACAAATTGAAATTCTCGTCATAGTGATTTGCCAATTAAAAAACACTAATCTACTTCACAATAATATTCATTAAAGTCATCCAAATTCGGTTTCTAAAGTTTGTACAAAACGAAAATTAATTTCGATTAAAAACTATTATAAAAAAATGAGAGATCATTTTTTAAACATACCGAAGTGAACAAACCACTGAAACCGTTTACATTATACTATTTACAGTTTTCTCGAATGGAAGGTTATTTTCTAAAAACATTATTTTCCAGAATACATTATATGACTAATCATCTCCGTCGACTTCACACATTAGTATTTAAAACTGTTTCGATTTAATAAAAACATACACATTCCATTCCGTTACATTTTTTTTGTAAAAAAAGCGTATTAGCTGACTTGAATATTAATTGTAATTTTGAATGAACTGTCTTGGAAAATAATGTTTTTAAAATACACAAAACATTATATTTGAGCAGAGCACCTCACATTAGGTTAAAATACAGTTTTAGATGTTTAAACCTTTTTAAAGTACGAAATACGGTATACATATTGTCTTCTTTACTTTCTTCGTATGTGCTATATTTATAGTTACATGACAAGATACCAAGAAAAGGTAATTATTAACTTCATAGGGATTGGCATATAAAATTGCAAATGTTAAGTAATATTTCTTAAAAATCGAGTATGTATAGTTCGGGAAATGTTATTTGACCGACTCTTATCTTACTTACGACCTTTTGTTTCGCATCATTAACAATAGAAAAGTGCTAGACTGCTGATTGTGGGCTTGTCCATTAAACACGTCATACGATTTTGGTCTGTTTCCCAGCCAATATCACGTGTAATTTTTGCCAACTGCAGTAGTCCTTTTAATAACACTTGAATTTACGTACTTGTTTGCCAACTACGAGCTAAATGATCGTGAAGTTTTAAAACTTAGTATTTAAAAAGAGTTTTATAAAAAAGTAAAGATTTTTTTACTGGCTATAATGTTGTTCAGCAGATTCGAGAGTAACAAAAAAATTACACGTGATTTGTCCGATGACCCCCACTCCCCTATGGTGATAATTGGTGATTTTTTCTTGACCCCCCCACCCCCCTATACAGTATGACGTGATTAATGGACAAGCCCTGTCTAGTAAGTGTTAACGCAAAGCAAAAGGTCGTAAGTAAGATAACAGTCGGTCAAATAATATTTTCCGAACTATAACAACCAGTTAACTGTTACAGAAACGAATAAGAGTGAGGTGCTTGATAAAAAAACTAGCGATCATTAGTTAAGGTGGGTCACTCTAGTTATTACAGGTTTATTCTAAAACTGGGTTTTCATCTCACTTCCTCACATCAATACAGAGCGAGAGACATACTTAAGAACAAAATAATCGTATTTCATACAAATATTGTCTAAATTTGAATCTAATTATAAGATAAAATGTTTTTTCATTAGTATACCTACTAACGTGTTAGTAAACGTTTGTAAAGCTGACAACTATGTAAGATATGCCAATAGTTACTACACTAAAATGTGTGATAGACAGTCGCCATCAGTTATATGGGAGCGGCCAGGGCCTTCACAAATATCTAAGCATGCCTCTATTGTCATGATGTTAGTGCGTGTTCAGATAATTATGCATCCTCCGATATAAATCGATGCGTATCATAAACAACGCTGTATTCCAAAATAGTACGCGACTGCAATTGGAATTCTAGTGCTTCATTGTTAGAATTCAAATTACGACGAGATATTGTCTAACCCCCTTATACATAAACGTTTGTTAACTTAACAAGCCGCTAATAATTGTTTGTCCCTTTCGGTCTTAAAAATGTGTCCATAAGAGCAAAAAGGACGAACAATTATTAGCGGCTTGTTAAGTTAACAAACGTTTATGAATAAAGGGGTAAAGATGCAGTGGTGTTCATGATAAGCGTCGAAATATGCTCCGATATATTTCATGGCGATTGTACGGTGGGCTCTAATAATATGTATATGATTTTGATCCTTATGCCTTTGACATACGTTCCGAAATGTATACATATTATTAGACGTGACTACATTAGAATTTACATGTTTCTGTGTTCATGTTAAATTTTCACCAATGTATACGAAATATGTTCACAACTGATGAGCTTTATAAAATATGAATTAAACAGTTGGTATCCTCGTGCCTACATTATGTCAAAATTTGCCAAATCAAATTGGAAAGGTCATTGGGCGTTTTTGACCCGCTTTACGATTTTTCGCGTACAGAGTCCAAACTAACTTTAAAATAAATAATTAAATTTCACTTTTCTAAATATGTAATTTTCCGTATGTATCAACCGGGGAAAAAAAAGTTATTCGACTTTTTGTATCCGAAATAGTGTTTTTAATGTTTTTACTTTCAGCATTGTATAATTGCGTAAACGGTTGTGACCTACTTTTCTGGTTTCGCCTTGCAAGATTGCGACTCATACCACTCAGTAGCACTTACGTTTACCTACATTCCTAGCTCTATTTCGTTTGTGTACGCAGTGGGTCATATGCCCGAACAAAATGCCCAAAGACCTTTGTGTAATTGACATTGAGTTTAAAGATTGATCGAGGCTTATGTCTAAGGGTCGGAACTTTGGGTGCAAAACGTTAACAACTTTAAAATTGACATATGGGAACACTTTAGCTGATAAAAATACGAATATTATTGAAAAATCTGTATCCAATTTTATTCCCTATCTCGAAATCTTCAACTTACAATCTGTGGGTATGTAGATATGTATATTTTATAGATATATGTGCTATGTCAAGTCCACTTGACAAGTTTTGTTAAAGTTTTGGACCCATAGTTCGACCCCTTTATGTCCTTTGGGTAGGACACATGTAGGCAGGAGGGTATATGAATGGATTGAGAAATCGGTTGATGGTTGTATACAAGTTATTGTGGTTATTATTAGAGAGAATAAGAGTTTTAAACAACTCACATAATCAATCTACCCCGAAACACACTACACACGACATGCTGTTTATTGCAATATCGAGGTAAACACGAATATTCACAATTTTTTAAAACAAAAATTAATTTAAAATGTGATTAAATTAGGTATTGGAAAGGAATAGCATACAACTGTGCAAAAATACATTATCCAATAAAATAAACATTGGAAATTCAAATACATTCATTTATGCTTTTTTAAGGAAAAACAATTCATACTAGCAATTGTTGTCATACATAAAAGACGAAACTGCCAGTCCGATCTCATATTTAACATCAAAACAATATTTGTATGAAACTCTCCTAATAATCGCCTGTACTAACACCTAACGTTATTACATATACGAATATACATAATGTATAAGCGTTCACTTTTCAAGTACGAAAACACAAAAAACTTAAACAAACGTATTCAACTACAGTTAAATCTATATGTATATTTGAATAAGCGGCGAACGGCGTATTTGTCTAACGAGTGAAATAATAATAAATAGTTTCAGGCTCCTTCTGGCGCCCATTTTGTACAAAAGCCGATTCACGTTCTGTAAAGAAAAATAATCATATTATATTGAGCAACTTTTTATTTATTTATTTAAACTTTATTGCACAAAAGAAAATCTTAAAGTACAAAAGGCGAACTAAATGCCAAGGGCATTCTCTACCAGTCAACCTTAAGGCAAAGCAGAGAAGGGGTGGGCGGTGCTATCTTGGGTATGTAACAAGTAAACTGAAATAATATTAACAACAAACACGTGACTCATTTTATATCGGGGTTTAATATTTTTGAAGCCACAACTGTCTTATTTTATGGAAAATATAATGATTGTATTTTGCTGATAGATATCAGTACGAGTGAGGGTACCTGGATACACGGGAATACCGGTATACAGCTTTCAAGCCAGCACGTCGAGTACCTACAGTTCTCTACGAGTCAGGCGGGTACCCGGGTACACGGGTAATGAACTAGTACTCACACACGCTACCAAAGACGGTACAAGTACAGATTGCGGGACAGCACGGAGCGCACATCTTGCGTGAACCAGCGCGTCGAGTACTGGCAGTGCAGTACGAATCAGGCGGGTACCCGGGTACACGGGTAATGAACTAGTACTCACACACGCTACCACAGACGGTGCAAGTGCAGATTGCGGGAGAGCACGGAGCGCACGTCGTGCGTGAACCAGCGCGTCGAGTACTGACAGTTCAGTACGAGTCAGGCGGGTACCTACACGGGTAATGAACTAGTACTCACACACGCTACCACTGACGTTGCAAGTGCAGATTGCGGGACAGCACGGAGCGCACATCTTGCGTGAACCAGCGCGTCGAACACTGACAGTTCAGTACGAGTCAGGCGGGTACCTACACGGGTAATGAACTAGTACTCACACACGCTACCACAGCCGGTGAAAGTGCAGATTGCGGGACAGCACGGAGCGCACATCTTGCGTGAACCAGCGCGTCGAACACTGACAGTGCAGTACGAGTCAGGCGGGTACCTACACGGGTTATGAACTAGTACTCACACACGCTACCACAGCCGGTGCAAGTGCAGATTGCGGGAAAGCACGGAGCGCACGTCGTGCGTGAACCAGCGCGTCGAACACTGGCAGTTCAGTACGAGTCAGGCGGGTATCCGGGTACACGGCAAATGAACTAGTACAATCGACAACACAGCTGTGAATACAAACAAAGTGCCGGAAATATGTATACACACCTCTATGTCCAGGCAATAAAGTTCTGTTTACATATTTTTGGCACTTTGCCTGTGTTCACAGGTGTGTTGTTGATTGTACTCACACACGCTACCAAAGACGGTGCAAATGCAGATTGCGTTAGAGCACGGAGCGCACATCTTGCGTGAACCAGCGCGTCGAGCACTAACAGTTCAGTACGAGTCAGGCGGGTACCTACACGGGTAATGAACTAGTACTCACACACGCTACCACAGCCGGTGCAAGTGCAGATTGCGGGGCAGCACGGACTGCCCGTCGTGTGTGAACCAGCGCGTCGAACACTGGCAGTTCAGTACGAGTCAGGCGGGTACTGAGGTACACGGGTTATGAACTAGTACTCACGCACGCTACCACAGCCGGTGCAAGTGCAGATTGCGGGAGAGCACGGAGCGCACATCTTGCGTGAACCAACGCGTCGAGCACTGGCAGTTCAGTACGAGTCAGGCGGGTACAGGTGTAGTGAGAAATGACTTGCCTTCGGAAACGTTCGTAAACACATGCTGTTTCAGGCAGTGTCACCGAGTCTGACTGAAGTAGCATGACAGCTATTACTGTCAGTCTCAGTGAGACAGACTGAAACAGCATGACGTTGACGAACGTTTCCGAAGGCAAGTCATTTCTCACTACATCTGTACCCGGGTACACGGGTAATGAACTAGTACTCACACACGCTACCACAGCCGGTGCAAGTGCAGATTGCGGGACAGCACGGAGCGCACATCTTGCGTGAACCACCGCGTCGAGCACTGGCAGTTCAGTACGAGTCAGGCGGGTACCAAGGTACACGGGTTATGAACATACCTGGGCTAACTGGGGGCAAGTTATAGGGATTTGATATCGATTAAAAAGATGTCGATATAATTATAATAAAAGATGTGCTTATTGAACATTCTCGATTACAGTACAGAGGTTCGATGTCATATCTGATATCGGGCCTCTTCAGATAGTAAAAGTATGCAGATGTAATTTAAATCAAAATGACAATTTAAATATTGATATTTTAATATTAATTGTGTATTTTGAAAACTGTTTTAAAATAAACGCGTAACTACCAGTTTAAATTTATTTTTTATTTTAATTGAAGAGTAAGTACCTAATATTTATTTATGTCGAATAACATTTTGATGTTTGTCATTCACAGTAACATCGATATATTTTTAGTCGATAAAATATTTTGCTACATCACTTTCGTATAAATGCCCCGAGTTATCCCAGGTCCCTATACCACAAAACTTTACAAGCGTACAATTCTACAAAATTGTCAACTTTTTGTATGGGAATTTCTACAATTTTGTAGAATTGTACGCTTGTAAAGTTTTGTGGTATAGGCCACAGGTATGGTAATGAATTAGTACTCACACACGCTACCACAGTCGATGCAAGTGCAGATTGCGGGACAGCACGGAGCGCACGTCGTGCGTGAACCGAAGTGCGTCCAGCACTGGTAGTAGGTTCAGTAGCGCAGAGTCCAGGGGGTCCGAGAACCAGGACTTTATTGGTATCGCGTTGTCTGCAAAAATGTTGAGATGATTAGATATTTGTTAGCCAAAATGTTTCATTCAATTGCACAAGTAGAATTTAAAAGGATTCGAAATTTCTTCTAAGTTATAAACATAATTAGTTTTTTTTGCGCTTTTATCAGCTTTGAATGAGTAAAACTAAAAAATGGCTGATTTATTTATGCAATGCAGTTGATCAATACAAATGTTAATATTGGCATTATGGGACTATTATAAATAATGGGTTGCGCCAAACCTATTATTTATAATAGTCCCCGCTGCAATCTTAGCATTGGTTAAATATGTAAATGATAGAAGACACCAAATATTTGTGATAAGCACACAAATAAATCGTCGGTTGACAACCAAAAGTCACTAAGTAACAAATACCTACTTTAAATAGAGATCGTATCTAAGTTCTGATTCAATACTTACATAAGAGGTTGCTAAGAGTAGTGACAGTTTTTATAGTGAGTTTTGCTTGTCACCCGACGAAATGCCCTAGCCAGGACTCGAAACCGGAATCTCCAGCTTCGTAAGCAATCACTACAGACTGAGTTACGGAGGCTGCCAACACACACGTAAATAAAACCCGTGTATCAAAATCCGTGTACCTGGGAAATCCCGGTAGGCTCCGGGCGAGTTGTCCAATATGAACACCCTGTTCAGGTCGTCGCATATCGACGACAGGTTCTTGGTGTACGAGCCGTGCTCGGCTGTGCAGTGTTGTCTGGAAAATAAATCTTGTTTTATAATAAATATACAGGGTGATTAATGGGAAATGGTCCCAAGACTTTTCGTCCGAATCTATCATTCTCATTACTTATCGCTTAATGTATACGATCATAGAAATCAATATACACTAGAAGAAGCAAATGTATCTACTTCGCGTGTCCGAACTCAGTGGCAGCCACTGAGATGGCCATTTCTAATGACAGTCCACATACGTCAGCTGTTGCAGCCGCCCGTAAGAAAAACAATAGAAAATGCCTCATTGCATGATAATTAACTGCACCAACCCAAATATTTCCTGCGTATAAAAACAAAAACATATTTCCCATCACACGTAAGTAATTTTTCAATAATAAAATGTGCGTGAATTCATTTTTAATATTTTTTCTGTATTTTTATTTATGCGTCCGAGGATGTACCTAAGTAACTATAGAATTACGTTACAAACCGGCGTTTACATTGCATTGCTGCGTTTGCTTGAAGCGTTTGATCGACCATGTGGAGATGATGAATATGAGACTAGCGATACTCTCGCGTATCCCTTCGACTTCGTAGTACAGCCCATTTTTCATTCGCCCGTCAAATTTAGCGACTAGTGTTGTTCGTTCTACAATAAATATAATAGTGAGAGAGTGAGCCCACGGATATAAAATCTATATGTACGAGAGAGACGGCTGCATTGTTGCGGGGCGGCTGCATTGGTGTCTATGAATCGTTTAGGTTTTCCCATCACTAAATGCCGACCGTGACGTCTCAGTGATAGCTAAAAAGTCGGCACGCTTGGTTCCCATACAAATG
The DNA here is from genome assembly GCA_025490895.1 of Thaumatotibia leucotreta. NCBI lineage: Eukaryota > Metazoa > Arthropoda > Insecta > Lepidoptera > Tortricidae > Thaumatotibia > Thaumatotibia leucotreta. Next base: position 11,187 of record JALPQI010031344.1, read on the forward strand.
GTGCTATTTACTTCATCTACTGAATATCTAAATCTGTGTATACGATTGCAGAACGGCCTCTTGACTAGTATTACTGCGAACTTAAACGAAAACGTCATTAGAGTGAAAGGGACAAATCTTCGGGGATAGTGCAATACCGCGTAACTAACAAATTCAATTAGGATCAATTTGAGTGTCAATTATTTGATATTTGAGCTCTATCTGTTTTGGTAGTTACGCGGTTTTGTACTAGCCGACGAAATCCTTGAAATTTTTGGATTTAGAAGTTCGCGGTAGGGCCGCAGTTAAGCCTATAGTTTCCTACCCCATCATTCATAAATGTCTGACTTAAAAAGCCGCTTAGTATTATTTGGTCCTTTCGCTCTTGTAGATAAGGCATCTTTATAAGGCCGAAAGGGACTTAGCGGCTTGTTATATTAGGAAGCGTTTATGAATAACAGCTGATTTTTCAATCCCCAGTTAACAGTATCAGTCAGACAAATGTTAGCTCTGTCCTTTTCTAACTGATGACCTGAAAAATTATAGTGATACATGTAACTAACAGATACATTTTTCTGAAGGTTGAAAAATCAGCCCTAAGGGGGTTGGACTTTAAAATGAGAAAGGAAGAAAGTTGAAGTCACCTATAAAACCGGCGGCGCAATATTCCGCGCCCGTTGTCGAGCTTATCGGCGACCGCTGCGCCGTATATCTCCATCGAAGCCGTGAACACCACCAGCTCGTACCACTGAGACACCTGGAAAAGTGATCATAATTTATGTACGATGTAATACCTACGAACAAATAAAACTTGGAAGCCGCACGCGATACTAAATTGCCTTTCAAAAACGGTCCTGAGTTTTAGTTGACAAATGTCACCCCCTCTTCAATGCATCACGGTATTGAATTTCAATATCAACCTATAAAAACTTAAACCGCCATTTAAAAATAGTTGTGATTGGCCCGTCAAAGGTTTGATTGGCTTTATTTAATAAACGTTTGTCATAGATTTTGCGCCGAAATATGTAAGAAAAGTGCTATGTCTTGCCCATCTTGGCACAATTGAACAATTGTGTTTGGGGGCATTTTTGAGCTGGCATTAGTCGTCCATGTTATATATGGTCGCAGTGTATTACACACAGCATCAGTCTATTTCAGTCCACTGTTGAATATAGGCCTCTCATATAAACTTTACATATGGTTGCATTAAGATGTAATGCGCATAATCACCACGCCAGGCAAGAGGGTTGGCGATCGCAGTGGTGTATTCGTTAAGGGGTGTACCGATAAAAAACTGGCAAATTCAAATGAAAAAATCGGACCGATATAGTTAGGTAGTTATAATTTCATGCTTTGGAAATTAACCAGGAAGTCTTAACTTAGCTGACTGTAGTACTTTTGTGTCACTACTGCATTTCGGGTACTCACAGTACAGCTTCTTCGAAACCTCATCCAAACATTTTTATCTTTTTTTGTATGCAGTTTTCTAAAGTATGGGACTGTTATCAATATATCTTTATATTCTTGCCGTGTTCCTTAAGAGATCCTTGACTTATGCATACTATCCTTCTTACTTTTTGGCACAGATTTCGCTTCATAAAACTATGCCAAAGAGACTAAGATTTGTATAGGATTAAATAATTGATTAAAGACCCATAAAAATTTCACATAATATGTGACATAATTCCTTTCACAGAGTATTACTGCGCCCAAGGCAGGGGTATATTAAAAAAAACATGGAGATTAACCAGAAATATAGGTCACTTCTGCAGAACACGAAATCGTGCAGTGAGGAATAAAAAAAAGAGCTTGGAAAAATAGATTTCGAAGGGGTTCTGGAGAACTTGTATTGTGAATACTGAAATTGCAGTAGGAACAAAAAAGGACCAAAGTTAGCTAATTTAAGACCTCCTAGTAAATTACAAAAGCCAGAAATTACAGCTTTTTAACTATATTGACCGGATTTTTTCATTTGAATTTGCCAGTTTTTTATCGGTACACCCCTTATGTTATGATAACGATGCGCTTCATCGCTAATCTCAAGTAAAATAATGGTCAGTAACATCATTCACTTAGTCGAATACAACACCCATGGAAAGAGTTGGGGTGGTGACAAACGTATTCTTACTACCGCCACCACACGGCCATTATATATGCAGGAAACTAAAGCCCCATTTAGACAGTGCCATATTTGCCAACTTTAATACTCAATTTTGGTTAGATGTCTAATTGTTGACATGCAATGCAAGCATCGATCTAATATAGCAATATAACGAAATTTGCATGTTTCTGGCACCGTTGCTCAGTCAAATCATGTGATTTTTGTTTGATTTTCGAATATTTTTTTCTTTTCTGTTGGAGTTTTAATGAATATTTGAGAGCTCCAATGTGCCCTTGAACATTAGAGTAAACTAACTAACATGGTAACTAAACCGTAATTACAAAACTACCTACATGGTTTCTAGAGAGTAAAGTAGTATTTCAATATTTTATTTTGTTTTTAACTGAGAAGAGTATAATGTACCACATCTGTAATGACAAATACATTGATCATAATTCAGTCACAATATTAATTTCATCCGCGAAGTCGTGTGAAACTATTTTGCATGGTGTAAATATGTATACTACATACATTAAAGTTGTATATTTATCAACAGGCGTCTCATAAACACTCCACATGTGGCAAACATGTGTTAAGTGTTCATCACACCTCGAGTTATGTTAGTTAATTCATTTTATACACTTGTTTCATTCATTATCATAAACATAAGGGGAATGGAACATTTCAGAGCAGACTTACTACCTATTGTTTGGTATCATATTTAAATGAATGTTTGTAAACCTTATGACATGGTGATAAAGTCTATTACTATTTAATATTCCTGTATCTCATCGTTTGTAAGCTTACTCACGCAATATGCTCATAATCGTAGTCTAACATAATATTGTAGCAATTTTAACAAATAGTCCTGTCTTTCTAACTGCATTAAAAGTGATTTATTTTTACACACGTTAAGCATATGTAGTTTAATACATTGCGGCGCTTACGTGAAAGAAATGGAACATATACCGCATTTCACCATCGAATTTAATAATATATTAGTAAGCCATGATTATTAGGCATTAGGATGAACGGATACACAATTCGCTGTAAAATTACTTAGCTATATGACACAATTGCCAGGATGTGTCAAGGCATTAGTGTGGTAAACACATTTTAATGTCATTGGTTGACAACCAAAACTCACTAATGAAAGTAACAAATACCTATGGGAAATAAAGCTCGTATCTCAGTTCTGATTTCTGATTCAATACTAACATACGAGGTTGTTGCAAATAGTAGTGAAGAGTGATCCATTAAGAGGATCAAGCAGTACCATTATTAATTAGTTATAATTTTAAAATAGTAAGTACTGTATAATGTGCATGGAATATTGTACTGGTATGTTGTTGCTGAGAAGCAAAACTCTATAATTATCTATAGTGAGTTTTGCTTGTCAGCAACAATGGACCAAAACAAGTCAAGCAATCATCAACATAAATACGTGAGCAACTTAATTCGCTAAATATTTTGATAGTACTTACTATGTCCAAAAAATAGTCAACATGTGGCCTCTTATGCACGAAGAATCGCACAGGATGCTTGTCTATGGTGACCTTTAGCACAAAGTCTGGCGGCGTCCCGGGCTTCACCGTCGGCCGCAGCATCGCATCGTGGTGCGAATGGATTAATGTCTCGTCCAGATCTAGGACCAGCATCTTTCTCTTTACTAGACCTGGAAATTGAGGGAATTGGTTAGGCAATTGTCAAAAAATCTAAATTGATGATAATTATAGGGATTATTAAATTAAGAATGGTCAGTGACACTTTAATCCCTTAGTCGACTCTTACGACACCCGCAGAAGGAGTTGGGGTGGTGACAAATGTATTCTTACTGCCGTCACCATGGCAAAGGAATTAAAGTGTCTCTGACCATTCTACAAGATTGATGATGGGCAGCAGCGTCATCATAGTGGACACATTACTGCAATCACCAACCCGCTTGCCCAGCGTGGCGATTATGGACATTTGCCTCCTAATGCGTCTATATGCATAGTTAATAGGAGAGGCCTTACATTCAGCAGTGGACTAACATAGGCTGATGATGATGATGATTAAATTAAGTCTGGCCTGGCCATATCATATCAATTTATTGGCATTGAACATATCAATTTATTCGGGGATAAAAACCAATTTTCAGTCATCTGAATTAGAATGGATGCTGGTGGCGCAAGACCGGTCACTGTGGCAATCTTTGAGGGAGGTCCATGTTCAGCAGTAGACATCTTTCGGCTGATATGATCATGATGATGATGAATTAGAATATCATATAAATAAATAAAGCTGTTAATATTTCTTTATCAAGTGGTGAACCAATTCAAAAGAATTAAAATTGAAAATCAGAACTATACAGAAATCTACAAAATGTTGTAATGTACAATGATACAATATTTTTTATTAAAGTGCTACATTGTGGGTATTGACAGTTCACATTTCATATTATTTCCTTTCATAATAAAAACAATTGATAAGAATGTTTGTCCTCATTAACTTGCATACAAGTGTAAACATGAAACAATACAACTTTTCCTGTAAATACCATTTTCAATGTTGTCTAGGCACTTCCATTTATTACACAAGGTAACTTTTTAAATAGGGCACTGATGGCACTAGTGCATATAATTTTTAGAGACCTTCAAGACCTTTTTGACAAAGGTTTTTCCGAAGAAATATAGTCATGCATTTATTTTGATTGTATGAAAAACAAACATTTTTCACACAATTTGGACACAAAAAATATGAATGCCTTTCCTGGATGAGAAACTTACATACCTATCAAGTTATTTCACTTCAAGCCCACACATTATTGGTACAATTTAAGCCAATCCTCAACACACGGAACATTTTAAACATTATCTTTAAATGAATAGTTGAAATATATTTTAATTTTAAAACTTTGTGATATTTTTATATTTTGATTGATTACAATTCTCATAGCACTGCTAATTTGCTAAAAAAAAATACTGTAACCACTACTAATTGTGGTGAAGGCATCAATCCATATAAAATAAAAGTTGGGCCTTCAAAAGTCACTATATGTATGATTTATAACTTTGTAATAGTGACCTAGCAACAACACACAAAGGGTATTCAATGAATTGATTAAAATTATATACATAGCGATTTATGCAGGCCCATATTAGACATATGTAAGCAAATCAAATACAATTTTGTCAACCCCCATTACTCCATCAAATTGATATAGGTGTCATATTTAGTTTTAGTATGTACTAATTCTCGATCGCGACTGAATTCAGTGCTCTGATAGCTAGGAATAATGAGCATTCTATAGTTATATCTTATCTCAAACCATAGCATTATCTAAGATTCAAAACTATAGGAAGTATGTTATCTTTTGTATAGTGTTATCAAAACATGTTTGTTGATTGATCTATGTCAATATTGTGGTAAGCATAGTAGATGTTTGAGTACTAAGGGAAATAGCCAATTGACTGCATAGCTAATGGAAGAATATTGAGATCCATCCATCTAGAAGCTTATCAGATTACCTTCTCTCAATTCAAGGCATACAAGAGTCAAGTATCAATATAGATTATATTACTATGTATCTACCTACATAAATAAGATAAACTATCTACCTGACTACCTATAATTCTACTTGAATAAATAAAATGTACATAAATAAGTTTATAAGCATTTAAAAAACATAAGCATGCAATTCTGTAAACATCTTACAGAATTATATTGAATATGAATTAATTAATCATGATATCATGAAACATTTCTGATATCATAATAATGAATAAATAAGGATACAATGATAAAAGAAAGTATTAATAGCATATACAGATAAAGGGTACTTAATCCATGATATATCACCCAGAATCTGATATAACAAGGATATGATAAGGATAAAGGGAAATGTAGTGTGATTTGCATTAACACGAGTGATAAAGTATACAAAAACAGATAATACTTACTCAGCCTATGTCTAGATACTGGGGACAGTGGGTACACCTCATACTTGACAGATTGGTATTGAGCCAACTGAAACCAAACCACGTGAACGTTCAGACGTTTGCGCAAATTCAATAAATCACAACATAATATTCACTTAAACTTATAATTACCGCTCGATATTGCTTCTTAAACATATAACAAACACAACTCCATACTTTCGAAGCAAGGAGCATAAACGCGCGAAGGCCCATTTGCAATTGTTTCAGCATTTGAATTGTTTACGAAATGATCAATACTAAATAATCAGATGTAGTTTCAAACAATAAAGTACGCAACGGGATCATTGACGGCGTAATTCAAAACAAATCTTATTGAATCAAGTGCCGAAAACATCTAACCCGCCATGACATAATCGACCCAATTCCCGCACCACAACCAACATAGAACGAATTTTGTCCTTTCAAATTTTGTCTGTGATTTTTGGATGCGTTCATATTACCAACTTTGATTTTGAAATTTGGGCTGATAAAATAGAAAAGAAAAATAACGTAAATGTAATTTATTTTTACTGATTAGGCAAATTTTTCTCGATAACTGTATTTTTCTCAGATTAATGATAAGTTTTATTACTTGATATTATCTCAAACAAAATTTCAGTACATTTGTATATTGGTATGATTGATTGCCTGTCACGCTCAAACCTAGATATTTTATTATCTGTTGACAGTATTGACGTTTCATTTTTGGGGGCGGGCATCTTCTGCGATTGACCGAAATACAATTAAAATGCTGTAATTCGTCGATTCCCATTAATATTTAATCAGCTAGCAAAATATTATCACCTCATGTTTGCACTACAGGGATAGCAGGTACGTGAAAACAGGGAAAATATTCATAAATTTCGCCTATGGTTTCCTATCGGATTTATTGGTCATCATATCCTGCCTTATCCATATATGCTTCATTATCAGTCTAAGCTACTCCCATTGCTGTTGTTCTGTTAAATCTTTCTTCTTCAAGTTTTTATAAATTACAATAATCAGACAAAAGTTGTATGTGTGGGTATCCGCCCATCAGAGTTGACGTTGTGGTAACTTGTAGGGTACAGTCAAGATGATCGGTGGGTTGTTCGTGTACAACCACAAGGGCGAGGTGCTGATCTCGCGGGTGTACCGCGATGACATCGGGCGGAACGCCGTGGACGCGTTCCGGGTGAACGTGATTCACGCGCGGCAGCAGGTCCGCTCGCCTGTCACCAACATTGCAAGGACTTCGTTCTTTCACATCAAGGTAAGCTTCAAAAAGTTATTCTATGCCCCTTATAAGGTCTGCATTAGGATTTAGCTGCCCAGAGACCTATTTAAAAGTATCCTGAAACGAGAAGACTTCTATTCTATTTCTATTTCCTACAGAATTTATTCAAAATTCACTGGCAAATTTTATTATATTAATGGTTGGGGGTTAAAGTAAATTTTGGTATGATTGCCATCTGTAGCCGTCTTGCAAGCTGCCCCCTAAAATCTGTCATAAAACTGTTGAATTGACATTTATAGAATAATTTGTTTTGATGAGTACAGTGCTATAAATTACATTAGATATCAAAAATGTGCTTGGGAAAACGGTAATGAAAATTTTATCCAGAGATTTTGAAAGAGGCTGTTAAATTAACTGTATTCATTTTCCTTCAACAGCGAGCCAACATATGGTTGGCAGCAGTGACCAAGCAAAATGTGAATGCTGCCATGGTGTTTGAGTTCCTCCTGAAGATTATTGATGTGATGCAGTCATACTTTGGCAAGATCTCAGAGGAGAATATCAAGAACAACTTTGTCCTTATCTATGAACTGCTTGATGGTATGAACCAGTTTATTATGAATCATTTTACGAGTACACCATCACTATGAATACTAAAAATGCCCCTGGGAATAACTTAAATACTGGGGCCTGTTTCTCGAAAGCTTGTAATTTGTAATACAAGTGGAAGACTCTTTTTACACTATTCATTAGATAAGGACTTCTGCTTATATTACAAGTTACAAGCTTTCAAGAAATAGGCCCCTGGTCTTAATATCAGTTTGGTTTCACAGGTTTTTTTCAGTAAAATCTAATTAGAAAACATGGCATAACAAATAGTTGACGGCAACAATGTACAAGGTTCTAAGTTCAGAATAAACCTTCAGCAATTTGCACCTTATGTTGTTGTCATCATAGTATTCAATAAATACCATTTTCTTAATGTTTTCTTTAGATTGTCAACTGATACAATGTTGCTAATGTTATTTTATTGCTTGCAGAGATCCTGGACTTTGGGTATCCTCAGAACTCTGACACAGGAGTGCTGAAGACATTTATCACTCAGCAGGGCATTAAGTCTGCCTCTAAGGAAGAACAAGCTCAAATCACCTCACAGGTCAGTTTATAATAACATTTTATTACTCACTGGTAAGGATTTTTTTTATATGTTGAGCAAAAATATAGAAATAATGTTACAAGTTTAACCCTTTCACCATTTGACAGCTTCCTTAAAGCATTAAATTTTTAACCTTATGTGTTTCTAAATTGATTTGCTTTTGTTTTTTATATGACGCGTAATATGTCGCCAATACCCATTAAAGGAGTTTACATTGATAATAGTGACACTGATAGTTTAGTGAGAATATGCCTTGCCTTGAAAAATGTAACTTATTGTTATGTCCTCAGTTTTCTGAAGATATGAATGTTATATTTTTCCCTGATGTCATCTTAAGGTTAAAGAAAATTTGGCTCTTTTATTTTTATGTCCTTTAATTTGTTAGATTATTAAGAGCCGCATTTTCTTGAACCTTAAGTCGGCTATCAGGGATAGTTATAATATTCATACCTTCGGAAAACTTTACATAGCCAATTACAGGATTGAAGAGTAGATGAGGTATATTTATGTGCATACATTTAAAGCAATTATTTTCGTGTGACAGGTGACAGGGCAAATCGGATGGAGGCGCGAGGGCATCAAATACCGACGCAACGAGTTGTTCTTAGATGTGCTGGAGTATGTTAATCTTCTGATGTCGCCACAAGGTATAGTCACGTCTATAAATATGCGTATAGTTTGGAACTTATTACTAGGGGAAGAAGGTTTAAATTACATATTAATGTAGGCAACCGGCCAACTGATCTGTCGTATTCTTACTGTACATTTGGGGTTTTCCCTAAAATATAAAAGTCTGAAGTTTTGAACTAGATCTGTAATATTTACACATGTAATTGTACTTGTAAATTGCTTTTTAAATGGTAGATGTAAGCATTAATAGCGACTCCAGCGCTAGTGCAGTATGGGAGACCCCTTTACAAGCATATTTATTGAAAAATATGTTGTTTATGTTCATTCATATCATATTAAAACTATGAGAATTCTATTGCAAAAAAAAAATATATGTATTTATGGACAGTTGGTGACAATCTCTATTAAAAAGATTTTTAAAGCGTTTAAGAGATATATGGGAGAACTCTTTCTGCCTTCTTAAGGGTTAATTATACAATTTGTTGCAGGGCAAGTGCTGTCTGCCCACGTAGCGGGCAAGGTGGTGATGAAATCCTACCTCTCGGGCATGCCGGAGTGCAAGTTCGGCATCAACGATAAGATCGTCATGGAGGCCAAGGGCAAGGGGAATGGTGAGTTGCTTTATAGAATTCACCTTTTAAATGTATAAAGAGCCTTAGGGTAATTCCGAAAAAAAGTATTAATTCCGAAAATCACTCCTAATTGTGTCTTAAGTATCGTAGTATCTTATTTTCGTTTTATGACGTTTGGAATTACACCAGCAGGTCGGTAGATTATCATGAGTGATCGACTACAACACAAGTCAAATGGATTTGAACCTTTACTCGCCGCAAAACTATCTGGCAACTGAGATCACACTGCTATCTCTTTCTCTTTGACCGAATGCTAACAAGCGTAACGGAGATAGCATGTCGCTTTCAGTCGCCAGATAGTTTTGCGGCATGTATAGTGACTAAGAGAAAATGGTAGCTATTTGTTTACATTCTCTGTTATTTAGTATGAATTTTTATTAATGATAGGGTTAAAAAAGAAAACAATGTAGTTTTTATAACTACATAACTTTTCACGTGGTTTTATATATATATTTTTAAAAGTTCAACTATACCAAGTTACATGCATAGATCCACTTGCACAATCCAGGGTTAGGCCACTAACTAGTTAAACCAGTAAGTGTCCAAAACATATGGACATAAACAACTACCCCATGGTAGTTGGTCAACCCTAGGTTGTTGAAGAGTTATTGAAACGAAAAAATATCAAAGTTACTCTTTTGATAATAAAATCAGGAACCAACTAAAGTCTATGACGTGTGGTGACGCCAGTAAGAATACATTTGTCACCACCCCAACTCCTCCTAGTCCTCCTACGGGTGTCGTAACAGTCGACTAAGGGATTGAAGTGTCACTGACCACTATTTGATAAATATTGATGATGGGCAGCAGCGTTCTCATAGTGGACACATTACTGCGATCGCCAATCCGCTTGCGTGGCGATTATGGGCATTTACTTCCTAATGCGTTTATACGCATAGTTAATAGGAGAGGCCTACGTCCAGCTGTGGACTATCATAGGCTGATGATGATGATAAAAGTCTATGACGAAAAACGCAAATTTTATAAGTAATGATCTGCGACCATATATAACATGGACGTCTAACGCCAGCTCAAAAATGCCCCCAAAAGCAATTGTTCAACTGTGCCAAGATGGGCGGGATAATAGCACTCTTCTTAATACCGCTCATATTTCGGCGCAACACCTTTGACATATGTTTATAGAATATAGCCAATCAAAACTTTATGGACCAATCACGACTATTTTTAAATGGCGGTTTAAGTTTTATAGGTTGATATTGTAATTCATTACCGTGATGCATTAAAGAGCGGGCGACACTTGTCAACTAAAATTCAGGACCGTATTTGAAAGGCAATTTATTATGGCGTGCGGCTTCGATGTTTTATTTGTTCCTAGGCATTAATGATCCAATATTATTCTTACATCCAATCCGAAGCACCAACATCATTAATATTATCGAATTCCCCTCACTGAATTCTCAGGTGGGATCTCCGGCAACACGGACAGCGACCCGGCGCGCTCCGGCAAGCCGGTGGTCGTCATAGACGACTGCCAGTTCCATCAGTGCGTCAAGCTCAGCAAGTTCGAGACCGAGCATAGTATCTCCTTCATACCGCCGGACGGGGAGTTTGAGCTTATGAGGTGAGCGCTTGGGTGGTTTAAACCCTATAATGTAAGAAGTCTCATACATCAGTAGCAGCGATCCGGCGCGCTCCGGCAAGCCGGTGGTCGTCATCGACGACTGCCAGGTCCATCAGTGCGTCAAGCTCAGCAAGTTCGAGACCGAGCATAGTATCTCCTTCATACCGCCGGACGGGGAGTTTGAGCTTATGAGGTGAGCGCTTGGGTGGTTTAAACCCTATAATGTAAGAAGTTTCATACATCAGTAACAGGATCTTGACTCGCTTGAGACGCGTTTGCACTGAAACAGGTCGTTTGGTACGGAAGGAGCTTAGTGTGATGGGGAGTTTGAGCTTATGAGGTGAGCGCGGGGATATTAGTGGTGACAGAGAATAGTGTTAAAACCTTATAATGTAACATGTATCATACATCAGTAGCAGGGCCGTACCTAGCTTGAGATGCGGTTGCATTAACTGAGTTGCTTCTCGAAACAATTTCCTCGTGAAACAGGTCGTTCAGTACGGGCGGAGCATAGTATCTCCTTCATACCGCCGGACGGGGAGTTTGAGCTTATGAGGTGAGCGCTTGGGTGGTTTAAACCCTATAATGTAAGAAGTTTCATACATCAGTAACAGGATCTTGACTCGTGATCAATTTCCTCGTGAAACAGGTTGTTCAGTACGGAAGGAGCATAGTATCTCCTTCATACCGCCGGACGGGGAGTTTGAGCTTATGAGGTAAGCGCTTGGGTGGTTTAAACCCTATAATGTAAGAAGTCTCATACATCAGTAGCAGCGACCCGGCGCGCTCCGGCAAGCCGGTGGTCGTCATCGACGACTGCCAGTTCCATCAGTGCGTCAAGCTCAGCAAGTTCGAGACCGAGCATAGTATCTCCTTCATACCGCCGGACGGGGAGTTTGAGCTGATGAGGTGAGCGCTTGGGTGGTTTAAACCCTATAATGTAAGAAGTCTCATACATCAGTAGCAGCGACCCGGCGCGCTCCGGCAAGCCGGTGGTCGTCATCGACGACTGCCAGTTCCATCAGTGCGTCAAGCTCAGCAAGTTCGAGACCGAGCATAGTATCTCCTTCATACCGCCGGACGGGGAGTTTGAGCTTATGAGGTGAGCGCTTGGGTGGTTTAAACCCTATAATGTAAGAAGCCTCATACATCAGTAGCAGCGACCCGGCGCGCTCCGGCAAGCCGGTGGTCGTCATCGACGACTGCCAGTTCCATCAGTGCGTCAAGCTCAGCAAGTTCGAGACCGAGCATAGTATCTCCTTCATACCGCCGGACGGGGAGTTTGAGCTTATGAGGTGAGCGCTTGGGTGGTTTAAACCCTATAATGTAAGAAGTCTCATACATCAGTAGCAGCGACCCGGCGCGCTCCGGCAAGCCGGTGGTCGTTATTGATGACTGCCAGTTCCATCAGTGCGTCAAGCTCAGCAAGTTCGAGACCGAGCATAGTATCTCCTTCATACCGCCGGACGGGGAGTTTGAGCTTATGAGGTAAGCGCATTGTAAAGTGTATCATTTTGATCAGAATCACAAAGAGTTTTAAATAAAAAAAGGAAGACAGTGCTCCCCCATTTTACATGGAAAGTATTAGATGATTTTTAAGCTGAGTTTGTCGAACTGGATCGATTTTTTATTGATTTAGCCATAATAAAAATAATCTGCTTTTAAAATCACCTAATTATCACTTTTTTTCAATAATCTCTCAAGTGGGTAGAGTGGATTTATCTGAGTTCGAAGTTAACCAGCTCATATAGACATTAACCTTAGACACTTATTTATTGGAATATTTATGATGATAGTATCATAATAATTTCGACATTAACCCCCTTATTCATAAACATACCCTAACTTAGCAAGCCGCTAAGTATTGTTTGTCCCCATTTCACGCAAAATAAGCACAATTTTTCGAGGAGCGGAAAATTAGCCCGCGTAAACCTAAGTCCAAACTCTGGGTTTGCCAGCGAGCAATGGAGCGCAGCATTGGGTACCAAGTTAGTCCGAGTCCGGAACACCACGCTGCACTCCAAAACCCAAATAGACGATGTAACTCGGAAGGCGGCCATGTTGAAGTGGGACTGGGCTGGTCATATCTGACGAATACCGAATGAGCTGTGGGCCAAGATAGCCACTGAGCCCAGCTCAAAACGGGGACCTGGTAGACCACGTCGGCGATGGCGAGACTAACTGGACTCCTTTTTATCAGGATGGCCAGAGTTTGCTCAGGACAGGGAGATTTGGAAAAAGTGGGAAAGGCCTTTGAGCAGCAGTGGGACACTACAGGCTCAAAATAAATAAAAAAACCTAAGACCGAAAGGGACAAACAATACTTAGCGGCCTGTTAATTTCGGAGCCGTTTATGAATAGGGGGCTAGTTTTTCAATTCATTAAATTTATTTTCACACCACCTATTCGAATACGGGTCTTTTCTTCCCTGCTAGGAGGGATCAAAGTGGCACTTTTCTGTTCAAGGAGTTTCTATTGCAAGACTAAAAAATTACAATAAATAAGTACGTTCATAATTGATAAAAATTTCTTCAGAATCGATTATTTGCATAAATATTAAATATGTGATATAGCTTTTATTTTTCTGATCATCATCATCATATCAGCCGAAAGACGTCCACTGCTGAACATAGGCCTCCCCCAAAGATTGCCACAATGACCGGTCCTGCGCCACCCGCATCCAGCGGACTCCTGCGACCTTCACCAGGTCATCGGTCCACCTTGTGGGGGGCCTACCCACGCTACGCCTTCCGGTACGTGGCCGCCACTCAAGAACCTTCCCGCCCCAACGGCCATCGGTTCTACGCGCAATGTGCCCCGCCCACTGCCACTTCAGTTTAGCGATTCGGAGAGCTATTTCGGTTACTTTGGTTCTGCTGCGGATTTTTCTGATAGGTGGTGTGAAAAGCAGTATGTGTCACACGGCATCAAAATTATTTCGTCTTGGGCGTTAACGCTTGGATCCTTCATTACGCTCAGGATTCCACTTTAGAATCCTTCCCTACGGTCGGGATTCAACTGTGGAATCCGTCGCTCAATTCAGGATTAAATATACGCCCACGCCGGAAATATACAATTTGGATCCCTTGTGGCACAATCTACTAATCTAGACCTCGTAATTAAGAATGAATAGGAAGGGAAGAAATGGTAGGACTACCTAATCATAAAAAAACTTATTAATAAAAAGGTGAATTTTTTAAACGACCGTAACTCCGTACCCCTGCTCGATAGTTAACACAGCATTGAGAAGCATTTGGTATTTGACATACTCCCAACAATTAAATGTCTACTCACACAACACTCCTATAGAATCGTTAAAACTACTTCCTAAGTCTACTAACATACGGTCAATTCCAGATACCGCACAACAAAAGACATCTCCCTCCCGTTCCGAGTGATCCCGCTGGTCCGCGAAGTAGGCCGCACCAAGATGGAGGTCAAAGTTGTACTGAAGAGCAACTTCAAGCCTTCGCTGCTGGGACAGAAGATTGAAGTGAAGATTCCCACTCCGCTCAACACTAGCGGGGTGCAGCTGATTTGCCTCAAGGGGAAAGCCAAATACAAGGTATTAATAAAATAAGCAATAATTTAGGCCCTACTTATAATAAATCTACTGTGTAATCAGCCGTGTGGTGACGGCAGTAAGAATACATTTGTCACCGCCCTTCTCGTGGGTGTCGAAGAGTCGACTAAGGGATTGAAGTGTCATTAACCATTTATTTATCGAAGTGATGACGGGCAGCAGCTTCAACATAGTGGATACAATACTGCGATCGCCAATCCGCTTGCCCAGCGTGGCGATTAGGAATAATTATTTTATTTTATTAATATTTCTATAACCGTAAGAGATAACACCCTAGTTATTTTAGAGAAATTAACTTTGTTAAACTTGAATAATCTCCCCTTAAAGTTAACGAAATAAAAGGAACACGATGTATATTTTTGTATTTTACCCGCATCTATCCCCCTTATTCACTTAGCAAGCCGTTATGTATTGTTTGTCCCTTTCGGTCTTACCAAAATGCATACAGGGTGTTCGCGAGGAAACCGAAAGAATTTAATGCTGAATTCCTAAGCATATTTAGAGTATTTAATGTTATATAAAATTTCCTGGATTCGGTTTGGTTCCAAAGATAATTAACCCTTTTTAGAAAAAAGTTTTTCGACGTAACTCGTCATAAAACTTCTTTTTGATTACAATGCTACCACAATGTGTTCTAATATTACCACACCTTTTGCCTGACAATCAAAAAATAAGAATGGACTTGACGAAAAAACCTGTCCCTAAAAAAATCATTTAAAAAAATAATTTTAACAAATTAGGAATGTTACAAAATATTCAAAAAGGCTAAAAAAAGAAAAAAATATTTTTTTTGTGGAATTTGACATTAGGTCTCATAATATTTTTTGTTTATTTTGATGTCTAGAATGCATAGTTAAAATTTTTCGGTTTCCTCGTGAGCACCCAGTATAAGAGCTTTTTAAGTTAGGAGGCGTTTATGAACAAGGGGGTATACTCGTAATGTCTTTGACTATTGAAACTGAGGTCAACGTATTTTCCAGGCATCGGAGAATGCCATCGTATGGAAGATTAAACGCATGGCTGGCATGAAAGAAACGCAGTTGTCAGCTGAGATTGAGTTGCTGGAGACGGATACTAAGAAGAAGTGGACGCGTCCGCCGATCTCCATGGGCTTCGAAGTGCCCTTCGCACCATCTGGGTTCAAGGTAAGAGTGTCTAGAAGATTTTTAACCGACTTAACATGTTTGCCTCCAGTACTGTTTCACTAAGTGCCTATACTATGCCGATCGAAATTATCTGATAGAACTCCTGTGCCATTGACACGCATGTGTGACTGAACAGATTGTACTCTTATGCCAGTGACACAGCACTTGTGTCAGAAACGTTCGTATTTCTATGGCACTGACATAGGAGGGAGAACTTGATTTATGCTAGTGGCATAAGAATAAGGTTACTTTGATCACGTATGTGTGTCACTGGCATAGGAATCAGATTTTGTTGGTCACACACGCTGTGTCACCGGCGTCGAACGTGGTAAAAAAAGCAGGAGGTTCTCAATTCGATTGTATGTTTTTTTGTTTGTTATCTCAGAACTTTCGACTGCTTGAACCGATGTTGTTTTTTTTATTTGAAAGCTATTGCTTACCGATTGGTCCCTTTTTAATTTGGTCCAGTTTTGACAATGACATCCATAGGAAAACTGTATAAGTCATAAATTTGCATTAAATATGTGCACGACAAATTGACGAATAAATCGATATAACGCCAAACGATTTCGATAAAAAAAATTTTAACCAACTTCAAAACAAACCGATTTGGTCCTGTTGGCACCAAGTCCTGGTGTGATGATGGGGGTGTGTGGGTGTCTTAGAGAAATCGGTTGACGGTAGTCAATAAATAAGTAATGCGCAGTAAATTAGAGATAAACTACTAGAATGGAAATCATATTCAAAACGATACATTATTTTTGTTATACCTTGTATTTTGTTCCCATTTAAAGAGCAAAGATTAATAAGAAATACTATAATGGCATGTGAAATAATTCATATATATAAAAAAAAGCGTGGATGGGTTCTGTATTTCCGGGTTACCTGATTTTACGAAGTTATCATCTTTATGAGAATAGGGTGTACTCATCGATAACAGTTATGTCGAAGTTTGATTTAGTCAAGCTCTCGCTCCTACTAGAAAAATATCTAGGTATAGTGATAAAGGTATTGGATTGATAATAAAAAGTAAAAATAACTCTCAAGACTTTAAGTGCACTTTACGTGTGCACAGCTTTATGAAGCGTTATTATTGAAGTAGTTGGGTTAATTAACTTTTTAATAACATTTTGTTAATAGGCCCAAAATTATGTCTAATGTAATGTGTACTGAGCAGTATTAACCTTTTTTATTAACTCAATTGTGGCCCATGTGATTCATGCATCTCCATTGTGGTCATGTCCATGGTGAATGTGATTTTCATTTCCTTCCATCTGACTTTCCAAATGACTTAGAATAGATATTATCTAAATATTACATTTTAGTACAGGTGGTGCCTTTTTTACGCGCTAGTGCGAGAAGTGTGTCATTTTACGTCGGGTTCAAAAGTTCGGAGGGCCACCTGTACTAAAAAACGTAGTACGAGACACGTGCAAAAAGGAAATTCGTAACTCGTGTCGATTTAAAACACTCCCTTCGGTCGTGTTTTAAAACATCACCACTCGTTTCGAATTTCATGTTTTTCGCACTTGTGTCGTAATGTACTATTTCAAAACTGTAATGCCAATATAACCTGCCTTTGATTCTGTTGTTTCACTACTTAACTGTAATATTCCTTTGCCAGGTCCGTTACCTGAAAGTGTTCGAGCCTAAACTGAACTACTCGGATCATGACGTCATCAAATGGGTGCGCTACATCGGCCGCTCCGGGCTCTACGAGACCCGCTGCTAGACTTGTTGTAAGTATACTTCACGCTACTACATCATCATTTCTGCCATATTCCAAAAACAAAAAACAAATATCTTGGGACATCATACACAAATCGACCTAGTCCCACGGTAAGCTCAATTAAGGCTTGTGTTGTAAGACTTAGATACTAGTCCAATCTTAAGCCAAGAAGTTTTTTTTGTTTGGGTGTCTTGAAAAAAAAATATTGCAAGTTTGAGTGTCGATTACTCCAAAGCTATTCGGCTGAGCGGCATCAAATAAATTTATATTGAAAGCTTGATTTCTTTTTTATCATCACGTACATCACACATCTGCAGGTAAAAGTTAGTGAGAATAAATTTATGATTTTTTTGTGACATCCATTCAACTCACCGAAAAATAGTCCGGTCTTACCCGGGTGTACCTTATTTACTCAACCTCGTAGTTACAACACACATTTCATGGAAAAAACACCCCTATGTAGAGTGAAAGAAAGGTGAGATTTCCATGAATTGATTGCTGTAGTTCCGAAGTTGAGAAAGTATAACGACTATATCAACTCAGAATTTAAACGAAATTTAAATTTCTTTTCAGAATTTCTTGAATCGGATTCAAAGCATCAAAAGGCGCGTACTACATAAAAAATGAGACATTGAGATAATATCGACTATATGGTCATTGAGTTAAAGTTGTAAATCGCTCAAACATTGTAATCTGTTAAGGGCATCAATACGTTACGAACATCAGAGATGTTGTAGCGAATAATCACAAATTTTTCGGTGTATTTCCGCTAGTTCCGACACCCGGTACAAGAGGCCACAACATATGGAAATATACCTTTTTCTCCTGGCGAGTATCAATTTTCCCATGCATAAATCGCAATAATAAAAACTGTATATAATTTTAAACAGAACATACCACCAGGAGAAGATCTAAGCCAGTATATTGACCAAGAAAATGGTGCCCTTATTAGAATATTACAAGAGATGTAGATGTAACTATCGCACGCGTAATGAGTAAAAGACAGATAAAAGTATTGCTCGGCCCTAAAACGACTATTCAAATATTCAGCTAAATAATTCTTGTAAAAGTGCTTCAAACAGGTTTCCTAACGTCAAAGTTACGTGAATCTTATTTTATTTTTTATATTTCAATATTTTTAAGTAGATTCTTTTTATTTTTATGCGATACTCAGTAAATATTTATGTAATATTTATGACATTATTATGTGTACATGATCCTTGGAGGGCTGGAACCAACTGGAATTGGAAATAAGCTCTGAATTATTATTTCTCACGTATTTTTTTTTTATTTTGACTCATATTGTCATACATAGTATATCACATATAGGTATTATATATTTATGCTGTTTGTGAAATAGTAATCGGTCCTCTAAAGTTAGTGTTCAATTCAGCTATTTATAACATTATGTAAACCACATCGAATCTCAAAATGAAATGTTTAAATGAATTAGTATATTTGTTATGATTTTGATGGTGGTGACACAAGTAGGAATTTTAATGTGAATGTATACAAATTTTATATGATTTAAAGTTATTGCATCGCACGGTGCTTTTTTGTATTTGACCAAATAAAAAAGTATTATCGCATTGAGTCGTAAATGCTACTACGTAGTTATAATATTGTTTTGGAGTTATTATGCATCCGTAAGCACTCGTTATGATGTAAAGTTTCATACAAATAATATTAGTAATTTTTAGGTTATCTGCAATATTAATCACACCATACAATACTTTACAATGTTTGTATAAAAATAATAATGAACCTAAACTTGTATGCTTTTGTTTTCAAATTTTTACTATATTTTTAAACAGTGTTCTGCTTCATGTCAAAGTATTTGTATATTTATGACTTTACGTTTTATTTTCTTGTAGGGTAGTAATAGATATTTTATGTAGTCTGTTTCAGATTGGTACAGTTATGACATTTTTAACAAGGCCTCATATTAATAATATATGTCCACGTGTTATGGTATCTTTAAACTCTTGACCGCCATCTATTCATTTCTTGGCACGTTCGCAGACGACGATGACATCATTTGTCAATGGCCAAAGGAAACAAAAAACTACGTTACTTAAAATCGGTGTCGCTAATGAGTTAGTGATTTGAGGCAGTCAAGAAGTTAATGAATGTTCTTGAACTTATTAACCCTTAAATGCATAGTGATGTATATATATATCCATCATGTATTCTCGACTCTATTGACAACACGTCAGTATTGAAATTTGAATAAATCTTTGTCAAGGTGATGCAATTAAGGGTTAAAATAGGCACACCAGGGTGCCATTCTTTCACGTTCAGTCGCGAACAAAACGCAATTGTCTTTGTCGCACTTATAAAAAAGCGTGACAGAGAGAGGAAACAAAGCTATGCTACTGAACGCTACCGATTGGGATCTTGGCTACCCACTCTGGGGCGCTACCATGTCAGTTTAGGTTCGGCTTGTCAGTTTTTGACAGTTATTCTATGACACTAACACATCGCGAGTCAGGCCTACTACCGCGAAAATCGAAATTCGTAAATTTCGAGGATTTTTCTCTGACACTCAAACGAAGGCGTGATTAGAGTGACAGAGACAAATCCTCGAAATTTACGAATTTCGTTTTTGGCGGTAGGGCCGCAGAGGTTCTAACCACATGCTTTGATTTTTACGATATACTCTATGTCTATGTAAAATAAGAGTGATGACATGAAACAAAAGCTACATGAAGCAACTGAGTGGTTAAAGAGAATTGCAGTAGTAGGTCGTGGTAGCCCCCTTGAAGTCCTTTCTCAGGCACACTACATGTCGACCCGCAGAGGGCCAAACACGAACGTGTTGTTTCTTTGTTCCACTTGCAAATTTATACGTATGCGTGACAAGGACGCAACACGTCGACCGTGGGTCGAGGAAGCCTTTGAGTTCTACACTGAACTATCTGATTCCGACTTTACATTTAATACAAGGTCTAATAACGAGTGTCGTAAACCATGTGTTAACATACCATTCCTATAAAATTTAGATATGCTTTCGTTTTATGAACTAAATATATAAATTATTATGTACTTTCAAAAAGTATCACTAAATATAATTAGTGTTAATTAGAGTTATCGTAGGGTAATTGCTTTGGTTATTATATCGTCGTCAAAACACGCATTACAATATTGTTAGCAGTAAATTACGAGATTGGGACTTATTGCTCATGAAGTACGTGAATATTTTTTACAAGCTACATTTGTATCGATATGTACCTACGCTTAGCACATGATTGCTATGTCAGTATGACGCCGCGAGATAGATTTTCCATCTTTTACCAGCTATAAGAATAAAAGAGGGATGGATAGTCTATCTCGCGGCGACATATTGTCGCACTGATCCTGTGCTAAGCCTAATGAACGGGCATACAGCTACATATCGCCGGTTTAGAGGCAGGACTAACTATTTCGGTAAAACATCTCTTATCAAATAGTTTTCTATGACATTGGCATAAAATACGATTTGTCAAAGCCAACTTCAAGGAAATATTTGGTTCTGCCTTTAACCCGACGATATATTAACTAAGTTGACTTAGTAGTGGCAGCTCTACTTTATTAATTTATACGACTCGATTCGACACTTTGAATCGCTATTCTATCCCCGTTCGAAGTTTTGCCTCTCCCAGTACTTGTAAATTCGTACCTAAGTGTAACAAAGATGCAAAACGTCGATCATGGCCATTTCGAGAATAAGTGAGAAATCTGAAGAAAAGTGTTGTCACTTGTTTTTATCGATACGAAAAGTAATGCGAACGTACGAATAGCAAAATGTGCGTGTTTTGTAGACGCTCCCTGTAAGTGCATGCTGTTATAGGAAATGCTTATAATTATGTATGGTGTTACAAAGAGGTTCATGTACAATAAATAGTAAACACAATTTTCACGTTTTATTTCATTACATCTATTTTACATCGTGCTTTATGATCAATGCATGTTTCAGGAGGTTTTTGAATGTAAGTAAGATGCAGTAAGTATCGCTAAAATTAATTTATTAATTAATATGTACCTACACTGCACATAGAAACAAAAGACAATATTATTTTGACCAGTCTTAAGTTTTTAGTCATATACCTACTATCTTTACTAACTAACAAACAATATACATTTTCCCCTCACTAGCTCGTAAAGCGCTCGTTTATCGTTTAATACGAGCGGGTAAAAACGCTTTTTACACTCTTGTGAATAAAGTAATTTGACATTGCTCTAATTCCTATAGCCCCCTACTGCCTAGTATAAGTGGATCTGTATGACCGTAGTAAACATGCGCAATCGGAGCTCACATGTTAAATTGGTCGTTCTCATGGGTGACTTTGTAAGCCATTGGCTATATTTAATTTCCAGAAGTAACTCTATTCTACGATACGTTTCGACATAGAGTTTTAAATGGTTTCTTCAAGTTAATTTACATTTGGATGAGATTTGTAATCATATTTCCTCGCGATAGTGAGGGGAAAAAAGTTGTATTACACTTGGCGGCAAAGTTTGTTCAACTCTCGTGCCTTGAGACCTTCGCAATGCTCAAGATTCCAGTTTTTGAACCACTCGCTACGCTCGTGGCTCAATTTTGGAATCTTTCGCTAGCTCAG